>ARYC01001655.1:0-15664 GCA_000711775.1 Oxytricha trifallax
TCAGCTGGTGCTGGTGGTTGTTCAGAGTTTGTAGATTAGATTCTTTCGAGGTGTACACGGGGTTTTGTTGGTGTGTGTTGGGGTTTTATGAATTTATTGTTAATTGAAGCAAGTCTCAACATCTCAAAGAGTTGTTGCGTCCACAGTTGTATTATCTCGGTGTTGTTTTCTTTGTCAAAATGTATACTTGTAAGGTATATCTGGAATTAGTTGACTATCGAGAAGCCTTTTCTTATGAGTTTTCTGGCTAAGAACGTTAGTATTTCAAGTATGTGGAGTCCCTATTGTTCTTAGTTTTGTTTGATTATATCAATTGTGTAAAGTGCTAAGTATTTGTATTAGTTATTTTCGACATCTCCTTGGATGATATCTCGTTATATTTTGCTCAGTATACCCATTTTGTGTTTCTAATTTATTATTCAAAATTAGAAAAATATTAATACATTCATTATCAATTTGAGTCATGTTTCATGACAGCATCAGTAATAATTATATTATTTTTAAGTTTTTATAAATCATTATAATAAAAAATTTGACATGACCACAGAGAATCTGTAAAAAATGTTATTTATATTAAGAATATGTAGCCAACCCTCACTTGTTAACGTCATTATCCTCCTTTGTTTATCCATTGGTCATTCCTAAAGGATTAAATTACACAGATTGAAGTTTCAAAAGCTTTTTCCACAAAAGGCGTATTTTTTGAGCTTATAGAAATAATTTATACAAAACCCCTTTATTAAGTTTATTATTAAGCGCTTTAATTTGGAAGGAACTATATTGGAATCGGGGTTATTAATTAAATGTGAGACGATAAAAACAAATCATAGGATTCTATTTATGATAAAGATTATATAGGTTTTATTTTTAGACAGAACTATATGTGTGATATGCACAGTGAATAAGGTAAATAAGTCCTGAACTATCATTTAATTGTACTGGTAGATTTGTAGTTATATCAATAATATCAGAAATTCTAAGCCTTAGAGGAAGTGTAAGTTTTTATAAAAATGGGCC
Source organism: Oxytricha trifallax (assembly GCA_000711775.1). Classification (NCBI taxonomy): domain Eukaryota; phylum Ciliophora; class Spirotrichea; order Sporadotrichida; family Oxytrichidae; genus Oxytricha; species Oxytricha trifallax. The sequence continues at coordinate 1,018 of ARYC01001655.1, forward strand.
CTCTCACACAACAAACAACCCTAACTAATATAAGGGTCTCTGTAAAATCTGATGCTAAAATATATAACCGATTAAGAAACTCTTACAAAGATGGGAATCTATCCAAGAGAGAGATTGATTTCATTCTGCCATTTTAACAACAATTTTAATTATATTTATGATTAAATGCTGAGATCTTTATAGAAAAATTTTATGTTTATACATGCTGGCGTTGTTTTAACAATCTTCATCACTTTCATTAAAAAAAATGTTATGGTCTTAGAGAAATAGTTGTAAAGAAATTTTTAACCATAAAGTCAAGATATAAAGAAAAGCAATTGTTGAAGGTATTTTCATGGATGCTGTATTATTAACTAATGTTAATGTAGAATAATTTTAATGGTGCATAAATTTTTTGATTAATCAAAAAATTAAATATTTAAATTTGAAAAATATTTTAATAATTAGAAAGAAAAACTTAACAAACAATATATTAAAAAGATCGAAAAATATTACAATAAAATAAATGGGATATTTTAAATTTTTGAGGTCAAGACAGATTCAAAATGTCACTTTGAACAAATTAAAGTTTCACCACAACTTTTACAGTTTTTGAAGCTCAGTTAGCTACAGGCCTTATAAATAATAACATTAATAATTACAAAAGTCCCGGAAATATATAAAAATGATGGTAGTGGCTTCGGTCCTTTCTATAATACCACTAGCAGAGTGCCTTAAACAACATAAGATTTTCCTTATAATAGGGAATTTGGGAGCCACCAGTAGACGACCTTGCCATCTCGATTTTCGATTCCAAGCATTTTCTTCAATTAAAACGAGTAGAGAAATGCATTTTGCGTAAATACCGTGCTGTAATAGACAACCCTGGAATTTTAATCAGATTATGGTTCAGTAGCATGAAAATTTCCATGATAATTATGTATTAATAAACCTATAAATTTATACTATTTAGCTGCAATTATAAAGTTTATCATTTCACTAAAGGCTTCTTTGAAATATGTCAGCTCTCTTCTTAGAATAACCACTAAACTAATAATTCCTTTAAATGCCAAGATATAAAAGATTTATTCTCATTATCAAACCAGCTAATTAAATAGAAATCAATTAATTGAGATAATTGTGTTTAAAAATGTGGAGAAGAGAAATAAAAATGTATTTGTGCTTCTGAATCTACATAATGCATACAAGTAACTAAAGACCATTGAAATACTCTGATTGTCTTCTCTTGTCTGATTTAATCACTTATTCTCTTTATTGAAACTAATTTTATGTTATTAATATTATAATGGTTAATTCTTAATGAAAATATGAGTTTAGCATCTTTTTCAAGTTAATCTGGTAATACATCATTAGATTTCATCAGTAATTATCTTCTTTTAAAATAAGCGATGCCTTAAATGTAAAATATATATATACAATAAATTATAGTTGATAAAAGAACATTATTGAATAAAACATGGGATCCCAATTAAGAGCAAAATTCTTGAACAAAATATACTTATTTATTATAAAAAAGAAGAGGATTACTAGAATTAGAATAGTAAACCTCTGATTATCTTCTGTAAATAAAGCCAATTCCACTTAAGAACATTTTCTTGTAACAATTCTCATTTTTAATATCATAATCATAAATCATGATTGTTGTTGAACAACAACAATTTCATAAGAATTATTATCAATACTTAATTTAATAAGGTTGATTAAATAATCTTAATTAGAATGGTTACTATTCTTAAATTTTTGCACATTTTTAAATGCTATTTTTTTTGAATATCACTAGATTTTAATCATATTTTCAATGTTGAGTTATGTTTTTAAATCTTAATTAAAAATATCTATATTAAATCATTAATTCTTAAAAATAAACATATGCAGCCTATTAATTGCTAGATTATTATAGATAATGTGATGATAATTAATACATAATTTAAATATTTCTATTAAAAAGACTTGCTTATATTTGTATATTTTTATCACAATAATTTATAAAAAGATTAACTTATAAATATTCATGATAATACATAATTATTAATTAAGGCTGTCAATCAATAAAAATATTTATTGTAACTTTTACTTTTTATATATACCACAGAAATAATCACAAATGAGAAAATCATATTCCGCAATAAACAGGCTACTTGCCAAGGATATACTAATAAATCTTTATTTAATTAAATTCAAATTCATCTCATGAAATAATAGTGCAATTATTTGGATAAGAAATCAATATCTTCTTTGAGTTATCTATGCTGCTTATTTTATTATTATCAAAATAGATTTAAAATGGGAAGTAAATTCAATCTAAATTATTATAGTTAATTCTTATTAATTCATGTAAAGTAATTAAATTGCAAAGTTTTCATAATTAAATTTAAACTAGTAATTAAGTATTAAACAAGTAAATTTTAAATCCTCATTGGTAATAGTAGTATGATCTGCACTGAACCAACCAAAATGACGAGATTGAGAATTAATATTTTAATTATATATATCTCTATAATCAAATCTCACGTATAAACCACCTTGTACTTAATATTCGCAATTTGTTTAACAAGAAATGCGATAGCGAGTGACCGGATGACCCACCTAAGGATATATTACTTCTCAATCTTCTACTCAATGATCTCCTACTAACAAGGACATCTCTTAAACACATTCTAAACAATAACATGAGCTATATATAGGTCGCAAATAGTGGTCACGATGCCTATGAGGATTGGTTGGCTGCATTCTTGCATCCGCGCTCCACACGCTACTGTGCGTTAGAAGTGGAGGAGACTTTGAATTGACTTGATATTCTGAGGATAGATGATGGAGATAGCCGTATTGGTTGCTCTCGACACATTATTGCAAGACTATGGGAGACATCTTGGATCTCTTCACAGATGCCTTGTTACCTCTCATTAGGTAAGGCCTAAGTTTGATAATAAATATCATAATAAAAGGAAGTGGAATTACTAAAACTAGAATACAAATGAAGTATTGGGCCTATCATTGCTTATAATATAGAAGGAAATCACTCTAATTTAAGAAATTATAATTAAATAAATTTATATTAAATGAAAAAAAAGTGGAAGTCTGAATTGGTAAATATTAAGGATGTTAGGATCAATAAATAAAAGGTTTAATTTTAGCTGGGTTTTACAATAAGTGGTACTATTATTATCGCATCGAAGGAACGAGATAAAATGACATTAATTAATGAGAATATATATATATATAAATAAAGAGGAACCCAATTAAAAAATTTATCTTATTCACTCAATGTGATAAAACTTTACAACTATAATAAAGTCCAGATTTGGAAATAAATTCTTTATCGATAAAGTTATTATTTAAATAAGACTATAAATTAAGTATTTGAATCTTCCAATCCTCGCTCTGGGTCACCATTTAAATTTAACTTCAATTATTCAACTAATTAAGTTTAACTATAGTTCCAAGTTATGACTCCTAAAAATAATTAAAGTTAAGAAATTAGCGATTTTGAAAAAAGTTACAATCTCTCAGATTAAAATGAGAAAAGCAAAAACATTTTGCCACATATCTCTTAAAATCTAATTGACCACATAAACCATGTTGATACCTAGAAGTATTATTCAAGACAGAAAATTTAGTAAGAATACCTAACCAAGAGATTAAAAAAAACTTGAAGGGCATTAAGAATTAATGAAAAAGAGAGATGAAGATAAATTTAAACTTAGTTAAATCTAAATTCCATCCGAAACCCCTTAACCTGAAAAACTATAAGAATAAGTCGGAAATAAATTCTCTTTCAATCTCTCAGCAAGTTAAAAAATATAATAGATAAAAAGAGGTAACTCTAGATTGTCAACAACAACGTAGACTTTAACAAATTTTTTTAAGAATAAAAAGAAATCAGAGCAGTAGATGTCCACATTAGAGAGAATGACCCCAATTTCAAGGTAACTCAAGGAATCTGTAATTTGTAACTTGTAAAGCTATTGTGATGTGAAAGCTATAGCAAGGGAGTAGTCATTAATTAGGTTTAATAATCAAAGTTTAGCATAAGCACAAAATAATTAGAACTTCAGTTAGAACCACTATCTTAAAATGGAGAGTAGAGTCACCCAAAATAGTCAAAATAATTATATCAATTAAAACTAAGGGTTTTAAAACAATATGACTTATTAGAATATTAACAATTAGAATATCAATCTATCTCCATTAAAACTCTATTTTTATAAATATTTAATTTTTAATTAATTACTCATCCTAAGTTTTTTTGATTTCTTTAATTAAATTAAAATTTAAGAGATTTTAAGACTGGCCTCTCTTCTAATGTAAGATACAGTATAAATAATCTTATTAAGATAATGATTAACGCAGATTTTATTACAAATCTTCTAAAGAAACCCTCTTTAAATTGATTTTGAAATATAAGACTAAAAAATCTCTAAATATTCATATTGATGTAATCTTAAGATATCAACGTTTTGTTAAAATTTTAGTTTAATTTTTATTATATCAAAATTTTTCTCCAAGAGAAGTCTTGATAATAAACTTCAAAATATTTAATTTATTTTATAAACATTACATTTTTTAAAGTTAGGTTTTGAAATTAAAAAACTTAAAGTTCTTTGAAAATTTTAAATTTTCAGTTTAATTAAGAATATCAAGCATTTTTTTGGTTTTAAAATTAGGAGATAATTCTGATAACATCAACAACACTTTCACTTATAATTAAAACATTTAAAAACCAAATTTAATCATTTCTTCATTCGCAAATAGTTTACAAAACTAAAACAGCGAACTTTCCTCCCCAAGATAAGGTCAAATTTAATGTAGATATCCCACTCACAGTGATGGAATGAGCATAATTATTATTGAATAGGTTATTGATGAAGTACTGGGAATCACAGCTGTTGTGCTTTTTGGGGGGGACAGGTTTAAAATGGCTTATAATGATCTTTACTGCTTTAAAATTTGAGTTCAATTAAATTATCAAAACCCCTGAATCTTATCAATAAATATACTTATAGACAAGATTACTACTATATTTATTGAAATAACATAATTTAGATCGATATAGTAATTATACATCATAACGATTTATTAAATTTTTTCTATAGGTTAATGTTGATTTTAATCAATAATAACTTAAACTAACTAATTATACAAACTTATAACTGCTTTTACATTTGAAATATATAAAAACTGATAGGAAAAAAAGAATATAATAGTAAAGACACAATTTTGATAAAATAATTAGTAAATGGATGCCTTAATAAATATAATAATTATTTTCATGCCAAAAAAATTTATGACAAAAAAGATATCATTAATTATGAAATTTGAGAAAAAAAAAGAGAATGGTAATAATGTAAATAAAAGTTTATAACATATCACATCAGTAAAAGGAAGTTAGAATAATATTACTTTGATAAAAATAATAAATAAAAAGATATTTATTCCATCATTTAACTATGATTACAATTATGAATTTATTAAATTGCATTAAATATAAAAGCTAATTATAAATTAGTAAACTACTTATTCAAATTAACATTATAATTTCTGTATCTCATGAAGAATGTATAAATGCTCTGTTTTAACCTATAAATATTTAAGAAATTGAACTTTAAAAAAATAAAAACTTTGCAATATAATTGATAAATATTCCCCCGCAACTTTTATATTTCACAATAGTGAAGTTAAGTATGAATTTTTATAGAAATATAACATTTGAGAACATTAACTGATTGATTTATTAAAATGTTCACTTGAGATTATATATTATATGTCAGAACATGTTAGAATAGAGTCCTACTAGTGCAATTAAGGCGATGATGGACTGAGCTAGTTGGAGAGCATTTCCGAAATAAACTGTGATCTGGCTGCTCTGAGAGGGGCCATTGTTTATTATAGTCTCAATGTAACAGATTGAAGTGAATGCAGCCTTTGAGTACCACTCGTTCTTGGGGCAGTTGATATAACAATAACTTATCTTTTTAAAATTTGGGTTACAAGAAGGTTCGAGAAATTGAAATTGATTTTAATAAATTAGATGATATAGTTTCCAGAAGTGCAATCAGTACCTGATCCAGTGTATCTAGCATACTTGGCAATAACTGTATCGAGGTAGTCGACCAAAGTTATACCTTTATTTATGAATCTGCATGTAGCACCAGTTGAAATCTCAAATCTTTGAATAAGTGTATCACTTGTAGATGTGTCTCCAACCAGAGTGGTGACTGCGCTTGGATCTGAATATTCCAGGCAGTCTGGCTCATTAACACATTGCACAAGGTTGTTGCCCATAAATAGGACACCAAGAAGCATCATTAAAGCGGTGGCTCTCATTTATCTTGGAGATTGGTTAATTTTAGTTGAGGAGGTTAATTTGAACATTAAGCTGCTGTTTTCAACACAACATTTATTATGCAAAACTAATATTTATAATAATATCACTGATAAAGTTGATATATTATTTCATTTATCTCTCAAAAGCCCAAATTAAAATTTTCATGAAATCGTCATTAATAATTAATATGTTTGAGTTAATCTTAAAATTATTGAGAATTTATAAATAAAAATATAATCTAATTCTAATTTTATCACAAATTTTAAAATGAAATTTATGTAGCGTAGAAAAAAGTATTCATTATGATAGAATAATGATTAATATTTAATAAGCTTAAATAGTTAAAAAACTTTTTGATAAAATTTAAAAATCACTCACAAGACAGTTCATTTATTTTATGTTATTTTCTGATGAAATGAGCACCACGTTCTTGACACTCCTATAAGTCCTCATACATTATGTGCTCATGAAGAGATTACTACTGCTTAGAATATTCTGGAAGAGTGGATGTTGCGATTCGAGACAAGAAATCTTAAAATTAAAATTTACAATATCAAGTCAAATCACTTGATAAATGAAATACTACTATGTTATTTATTGAATAGTGAAGAAAGTGTAGGTTACCATCATTGACAACTACCATATCGAAATGTTTTTCATATTCCATAAGCAGCTCCTCACCGTCCTTCTCAGGATTATTGAAGAATCCAATGCTCAATAAATCCTCATCACTCTAATGCAGGTGTCGAGCCATTTTAATATCGTCTATGAGGTCTCCCATCACGATTTAATTTCTACGTTTAAGTAAATCTCTTTCTTGATTCTTTCGTTTGAAGTATTAATGTACAACGTCGTCTTTGTTGCAAGTGTGAACCATTGGGTCCTCAAAGTCAAGAATTTTATGGCTTTATAAAAGTTAGTTTAGAAAAACATGATTAATTTATTAAACGCTTAGATATTTTGGCATTGTTTTTTTATATGGCTCTAAGGGCATTTTCTAGTTTTATTGGCAATAACATGAACAATACTTGGATCTATAGTGTGATCATTAAGAATCTTGATCTATTTGGTATTCATTTGCATTATAAATTTATCGACAGCTTTTTCAACTACATCTGCTAAAATAATTATTTAGGTTAAATAAAGGTAAATATTTTGGTAATTTATATTATTAATGTTATTAACATCTGCTACTGCAGCAGATGCAATAACCAAGGGGACTTGAAACCTAGAGCAAGTTTACAGCAAATGATCCATACCATGCCTGAAATGCAAATTTGATGTCTCTACCATGTCGTAGAAGTGAGGGGCATGTAAATTCAAACTTTTAATTTAACTTAAGTCTTGGGACCACCACTCTTGCAATTTTTGAATTTTTTAGTCTTAAGCCGAGAGACTTTTCAAAAGGATGGTAAGTCTTGTAGAAATTGTTACTTATCTGTTTAAACTCCTCAGTCGCGCGAATGTGTTTTAAATATACAGGATTAAGAATGATGAAATAGTAATTTTTCCATTTTGATTGGAAAGTAAAGTTAAAATTGATAACAATTTACAAAACTGCTTAAATAATATCAATTTGATAAATTAGCAATATCAGTTATAGCATGGATATATAAATTAGCTTTTGCTTATATTGTCTTTTTCTTAATGTATTTACTTACATTTCTTATGCATCATGAGAAACTTGAATCAAGTTTATTGTAGCCATCATCTGAGTATCTGGTGAGAGTATAATAAAAGTCACTTAAAATGCAAAGATTTTCTAAGCCACCATGATTGTGAAAATGTCTCAACTTGTTCCTCACTCGTTCTGCATCCTTAATGGTGAGTACATGATTATAATCTGCAATCAGTGATCTATTCAATTCATAAATAATTATTTATTATAGATAAAAAGTAAATTATATTTATGAGATGAAATTTAGATTTTCTACAGATATTTTAGATTACAAAATTTATAAATTTAATTTTACATTTTTAAAAAGAAATTCATTAATGCTTAGGAATTCAGTATTTTTAGGCTGAATATTAGGCAATGACTCTATTGAAAATGCTCTTTTCTAGGTATAATAAACAAGCTAATTTCGTATATGCCTGTTTGATTTACTAAATGTTTTCAGTCTCTCATTAATATGCTAGAATTTTATTTATTTGTTAATATAATATGATTATATCAAATTTGAATTTAAATTAGACAAAAGTTTATTAAAGTTTATTAAAGCAGATTATAATATTAATAAATCCGATCAAAAGTAAAGAATTTACATATATTAAGTGAATTTCAGATTATTGTTGCAAACATTTCTTAATGAATTTATAAATTTAAAATTGGTAATTGAATTAAAACCCAATATAAAAGTAAGATTTCAAAATGGAAAGACTAAACTTAGGAGATGGAGATAGTCATGATCAGGTAAGTAACTATCAAATAATTATGTTTTATTAGTTTATAACATGAAGCTGCACTCAGACAATTGGCTCAATAAAGAAAGGCGCCTCCACAAAGAGTAAGAATACAATATAATAAATTTATTTAATCGATTTAGGGAGGAAGAAGAGGTGGGATAATTATAAACCAAGATCAAATCGATGAAGCCAAGAAATGTAAATAAATTATAAATGAATTAATTTTAAAAAATAGAGATTATTTCAGACTCCTTAGACAATTTACTTAAGCAATGAATTTAGAGACATTGACAAGAAACTATGAAAAACTTGCTATATTATTACCAAAATGTATGAATTATGTTTAATTTCGTGAATAATTTAACTTAAAACAAGGATTTTAACTAATCATATAATCATTATTATAAACAATTTTCAAAAGTCTGCATGAGATTTCATCTTAATTTCCGAACAATCACAATTGATCCAAATCTATTCTGCCTGAATTATCTAAACTTTCTTCATCTTCATACCCTCCAAGTCCTTGCTTCTTATATTTTTCACTTTGCCCTATATCTTGCATTTCAATGCCTCCCTCATCATCAATTTTGTAGTTATTTTGATGATTTTGGTATATTGAGCTGTTTGTAGGTCTCTGCTCCTTATAGTTACCTCTACTACTCTTTTTATTACTAAGACCATAACTAGTTGTTCCAGATATCAGCTAATTTTATAGCCTGTCTTCCATTTGTTTCATGTCAAAGACTTTTATTACTTCATTGTATCCACCTTAACGATTGGTGTTTTCTCCTGCTTCACTGTTCATGACATTTGTGAAGTCAATCAATGTTTTTGCACTTTGTTAAGCAAGCTTTTGTTTTTTTAGCGTAAAGTATCATTCTAAGTGTCTAGAACACACTCCATACTATAAGTAGTATCTCTTCACTTATTTCTTCGAAGATGAATAAATTACCATTTTTGGATATTAACATAAGTATAAAGAGTGAGATACAGCCAAGTACCACGAATACATCGAATTTGTTCTATAAACTTCCTTACAAAAATCTTTAAACTCTCATTAACTTCACTCTGAAAATAAAGTCAATCAAGATTAGTGCATTTAGTAAGACTTCCACAAAGATAAACATAAAATTCTAGTCTACTTTGAAACCCTGAATTAGAGTAGCGATTACTAGAATCAATGACACTACAAGTAGGCCTAGATAGAAATACTGGCAATTTGGAGATAGGTAAGTCGTTGCAAGTATATTTCAAATCGTGATTGTTCAACATCTAAGAGTGCTCGAGTTTCTGTGTTGCTTTATTGAAATTAAATAGGAGGTCTTGTGTATGCACCCTTAGGATCAGAAATATCAAACTTCATTTAATCCCCTTAAGTGCCTTAATTTAACCCACTTGAAATACTAGTACTGTTCCCACGTCTTAACTCGTCCTAATCTTGGTTATAGTAGGGATCTTGGAAATGTGAATCATCTCCAAGTTCGTTATATTTATTTTAATTTGATACTGATTCTTTCGTGTTTAGCTCACTAACTCTTGCTGATATGGGCTTTATTTCACTCATGCTATAACAATCATTAGATCATTCAACAAATAGTTAAAAGAAATGCAATTAATTGATAATTATTGAAATGAGGACATTAAATTATTGGAACTTTCTCCATAGTGACATATTCCTTTTTATTCTGAATCATTTTTATGAACAATAATTATATTAGCTGATTTGAATCTTAAAATTTATAATTCAAAATATGCATTTCTTAATGATAGATCATAAAAATAACCATGATTTCTATGAAATAAATTGTATCATTTTATAATTATTTTTATAATTTCAATTCAAATTATATATTTTCTGATCAAGAATTTCATGCTTAGCACAAACAAAGAAATTTAGTTGCTCATTAAGCAAAATGAGCCTCAGCTGTCGAATTTGTCTGGTGAAAGAAAATTTCAACTAAATTAGATTATGAATGCTATCTACACACAAGACTAGCTATTCATAAATCTACTAAATATTCTAGATGATATTATTGATAAAATTAGGTGTATCATATGCTCGATTTTAACTTATATATAAGTTTTTTTTCTTTTTAAAATTCAAGACATTAATCGATTAAAATATCTAGCCCTTTTAAAATCTATCAGAAACTCAAAGATTCAATTGCTAAGTACAAACTCTAAAATGCAAGTTCAATTAAATCTCGCTCAAAACTGAACTACAACAGAAGTAAAAGACAGTTGAATCGTGCTTGCATGGACGAAGATGAGATTCGTAGAGAACTCTCAAAATATTTCTGTACTCCCAAGGGCAAACTGAAGTTAGTCAAAATTGATAAATCATCCAGAATTGCACAACAGATTCAATTAAAATATTATAAATTCTATATTCTTATAGAAATGCAAAACTTTTTTATGCTTAATCATTAATACAATTAAAAATAGAAATTTCAATTTCATTAATAGGTAGTTTTTAAATTTCACTAAAATTTATTAAAGATATTTGCAGAGAATTCAAAGTAAAACCAACCTATTTATGAGAGTTTGAGAAACCAAAAGTCAAGTACAAAATCTCATAAGAAATCCCTAAATGACTTGAATGTTGCCTCTCATTTATAAGTGAATGAAGTTGATATAAATCTGATTAGCAACAGAGACTCATCATGTATTATTACTGATAGCACTATCTACAAGCAGAGTTTGGATAAGAATACAAAATCAAATACATTACTATAGCTAGATGTTATTCACATAAATTTAAGGTTTTTCCATATGTTTTTTTTACGGAAATCTTTTCAAATTTCATTTAAAATACTTATTTAATTGCTAACCAATAAATTTCATAGTTAAACTAAAATAATACCATAAAGCATTAATTCTTCAGCATTCAATAAATGAGACAGCAACAGAGTTTATATTTTATCTATTTATTTTCAATGATTAAGTTTATTTATATTAGTTTGAGAAATTAATAAATCCCAGTATGTATTTGTCAAGACTCTCAAACAAATCATTCTTCTCACTAGCATTAAAAGTCGCAAATAACTTGCAATATATGTAAAATAGCCTATAATCCTCTAAGTTTCATATCTCAATTTACTACAAATACGTTCTAAACATGCCCATTTTGTCAATTAGAATCACTTGATCCCTACTGTTAAGCTTAAATATTGTGATTTATTAAGAAATGTTACAATTTGAGATACTTGTGCGTTACTTTATAAAATATAAATAGAATTTAAAATTAAGCTATCCAACCAATTCTACCAGTACAGCATTTAAGACCATTTAAATGCAACATGAATAATCAATCAGTCAATAGCCTCAATTAATACAGCAGTAATATCAAAGTGGAAAAGGAAATATCGCACTCCTACAAATTTAATGTTGATCAGCTTACCCTAAACTAGATCAAACAATCTGAGAATCTATAATACTTGATTATTTTAAAATGTAGTTGCTTTTTAATATATTAAATTACGTAATCTTGAGCTAAATGATGAACAGCTGAAAGATATATTCAGACTTGAATTGTGATCAATACTGATAAGCACTTCTTAGAAGAACTATAATAATTTAGAATTTCTAGTTTGTTATGTATATAACCAATTCAAGAGTTAGTTTCCTTTCTTATGCACAGTCAAATTGAACTGTAATTACCTCAGAAGCTTTACTCTAAAAAAAGATTACTGCAAGAGAAACGACTCCTCTGTGGTGGTTTAATCTAGTTACCTCAAAATATGGGAAAATATTCTCACTATTGATCGTAAATACTTCAGCTATAAGAATGATCAATTATAATCAAAATAAATAGCATAGTAGATGTTTTAATGTTATATCATTACTTATATAAGGAGTATTTTGGAGTGAATAGTTGGACTAGAATGCGAATATGCAATAGGAATCTACCTGACCAAAGAATTCAATTAAGAGCAATTGAAGCACATGATATTGAATGAGTACGAATTAATACCCTTCGATGTGACTCATTAGAGATTAAAAACTACGCTTGATAGTTTGATGCTAGACCTTAATGATTAATTAATTATATATATATATTTATAGTTAAAACTAATAGCGATATTAAAAGCAAACATAGCTTTTATTTTTTATGAGTTTAGAGTTGCTTTTTAAGATTTTTAAATCCTCATTTTAAGTAATTTTAAATTATGACAGTGAGTATGAACCTGGGATGATAATTGTTATTAATGGAATTACATAAATATTAAAATTTGGTTAAATATTCTTAAAATTAATTTCTCAAACCATTGTAATCAAATTTTTGTAATTTTTCTATCAAATTTTATTAAAAAAATAGCAAAGCAACATTTCCAATCATTAATTTTATTGGTATTATTTTAAATTTATGTGAATTAATTTATATTAAATTCCTCAAGACAGTTATATTATAGTAGTAGTAGTAGTAGCAGTTGTAATAATCAAGGTTTAAAGATAAACTTGATTGATTAATTTATCTAAAGGCCAATTACTACACCAGTCTACTCAGCCACTCTTTGCCAGCATCTCAGCACTACTTCTATTGATTTTATATTTAATTATAATATTTGGAATAAAGTAATTTTCATAGAAAAGTATAATATATCATTAATTTACAGAGCTTCCTCTCGATAAACAAGGAAAGTCAGAAAAGTCAATGGCTTTGCCCATGTGGAAATAGAGTGATGCTCTTCTTTGCAATTGATACATTCAAACTCATTCAAGCAATCGCAAGATACAACCAAAGTGTCTAAGACTACAATTACAAGATCATCTCTCATTCCTTTTTATTAATATTCTTTACGTGTATAATGTAAATATAGTATACTTAAACCCATATATGCCAAAAATAGGATATCATTTCAAATTTTATAAAATCCAAGTAGAGACTCTGTAGCTCTATAGACATAATAGATTACCACGTGTATCTAAAAAATAAAGAGACAGTTGAGCTCATTAAGATAGGCAGTGAAAAATTCTCTCATAAACAGTGTAATGAGAATAGTATTCACTTTCTTATTAAAAATGAAGATTTTCAACCTCTTATTGATCCTGAGTAGAAAACCATGAACTCAAATCTTTAAGAGATTTTAAAATATTTCAATCAAATTTATTGTTGATTGAAATATTTATTAAAAAAACCTATTTTAATGTGGAATATTTTAGATTGGTGTTAGTCTGCAAAATCAATTGGGTTTAAACTTGAACGCCAGATTATTATCAGGTATGCATCAAGATTCAGACCTTATACCTATGCCTGATTATTTTTTATTATGTATATAGTAATTTAATGATTAATAAGACAACAATCAAAGTGACAATCTTAATTAATAGCAAGCTATAATTGAAATGGATAGATTTTCTGTAATTGTGATTGATGACGATAGCTGTTCAGAAAGAAATAGTAACCAATAGCAAAATGCAACCGCTTCCACTAAATATAATTACTATGTTACCATTTTATAAATAATAATTAACTAGTACTGTACGGTACCTGAGTTAATTGCAATTAACGAAGAAGCAAAATAAATGAGGCAATAAATTGTGATTTCAAGTCAGAGAGCTTAATCAAATCAATAAAATGCAATTTTAGAAGTCTTCTCTTAAAGCTACTTTTGTTTCGTAAGATAATGACTTACAGCAATTTTAAAATCATACTTATTACTATCATTGAATTTAATTATTTATTTGTCTAATAACAAGCTTTAAGTATTTATAAATAGCAAAGATCTTAAGTTCCCTAGAAAGATTCGTAAAAGCCATCCTACAAAGAATAATTTTTCAATAATAATTCTCACTTTATTTATGTCAATGAGTCTCCTAGTTCCTCTATAATTTAAGATTAGCGAGCTGAGCATACCAAGTTTGATTCTCAGTTACAGCATACTTAGCAAGACGAGACTTATTTGAGCCATAGTA
>ARYC01001656.1:0-23923 GCA_000711775.1 Oxytricha trifallax
AATCAAGACCCACTACAAGAAACTGCTGGTATATCACCTAATGCATGACTTGCCTATAGATAGAGTAGACTTGATTCAGAGTAGCTGCAAGAGAGTAAGCATAGATAAGACAAGAGTTTCTGCAAGAGAAGGAAGAATGAATGTTTATAAATAAGTTTTAGATTTAAATGAATGAATAAGTTCACATATTAAACTAACCCATAAAGGGGTTTGCTTTTCTTTATTCTCCTCTTCTTATGGCTTGCTTGGGCCTAAATTTCTTCTCTTTGTGCCAGCTCCTGCATCTATGTTCATTTCTTCTGGCTTTTAAACATCTTTATAAAGTCTCTTGCTCACTTCATAAATAGTCTATGACTTTCTCTCTCTGTGGACCTTCGCATGCTCTTTCATTAGGAATATACCAGTTCCAGGTTTCCCTACAATGTTATGAATCAAAGCTTACGAGAGAGGAATGGATGCTTCTTAAGCTCAGCGAGCCAGGTCTCGCTTATTAGTATGCCTTGCTTCTTTTAATCTTCAGCGAGAAATAGAGAAGCGTTTTTTGTGAGCTTCTTCAATGATCTCCTTGAGATAACTCTCTCTTAAAGTGCCAAGAACTCCAAAGAAGAAGCTCCTTTCTGGAAGCTTGTTAGAGAGTTGTTTCTTGGTAGGAGGAAGATAAACTACCAACTCTTCATCTTTCATCGCATCCTCGTAGAGATTAGTGACTGAAATCTCTGGGTAGTTTGGTATATCTATCAACTTTATTTCACTGTTTTTGAAGCTTTCTTCTCATCGCAGAGTATAGCTTTTAAGAATGAAATTTTGGTACCTTCCATCGTTGGAAGGAATAAACCCACTATAGCATATGATTGAGTATATTTCACATGCTTACCATGCTAAGTGAGGTATCGATAGAGATCTTCCTTGCTTCTAAATCTTGAGATCATTTCTTAAGCTTCAACCTCTTCATTGCAGTACTTATAGATTCCATCCTTGTTCCTTCTCTTGTTATTGAATTTCAAATTTTAATATATAGAGTTCTGGATCCTACTGTTAAAAATCTTAGTATTAATTATGGGCATCTTATAGGAGGTCAAACTGGTAAGGATACGTGGAGAAAGCTGGCAGAAGATGTAACAAACTTCAGAGATGGAGCTCCATTTTTATCAATTTAGTTCCATTAAATTAGTACTAAATTTGCTTAAATTTGATTAGTACCGGTACTAAATTCGTTTAAATTTAATTGGTACCAATTTTATGTACCAAAACTTAATTATTACCTACTTTTAAACTAATGAGGTTTTAATGGAAAAGTTCCAAAATGGTTCAAAACCTAATTGGTACCAGTACCCAACCCGATTTTATACTTGGTTGGTACCAAAATAGAAATTATTAAGCATGAAATTATAAAAATTATATTTAAAAACTAAGCATAAATATGATCTCTAACACCTTAAATTCAACCATAATTGTTGACGTATCAACTCCTATACAGAGTGACTATAACCAGAAAGGTTATTAGAGCTTAATAATAGAAATTTAAATTTGAATTTAAACATGGCGCTAACTTAAATCGAAAAGCAGTTTCTCTTAGCAGTGGATAATCATAGCTAAACTTTGGCTCCTCCAAGAAACCAGAAGTAATTTATATTGAGAAGGAGATTGAGCTAAGAGTTCTAGAGTTTGAAGCTGAGGTCTTTAAAATTTAAGTTTAAAACAAGAAGTAGAGTGCAGAGATAGGATTTTAAACATAAGTTGAATTAGTTGAGGAAGATAAAGAACAGCAACAAATAGAAAAATTTAAAACATTTTAATGTGAAGATTGCTAAAATTTCTTCTCAACTGAGTCTAGCTTGAAGAGGCACATCAAAGAGGTACACTCTGGTAGAGATAAGATCTACTTTAAGCATGATAAAATAGATGGTAAATATTAGTGCACAACATTCATGAAGTGAAGTCTTATACTCACTCAGCCAAAGTAAAGAGGCATATGCAGAAGCATCATTTAAGCGAATTCCTGATTAAAGATGAGGAAACTTAAAAGCTTGTACCTGCTAAAAGAAAAAATAACTCTCTTGAGTCTTAAAGACAACAAGAGGAAATGCTCAAGAGGCAGAAGAGTTTTTAATCAATGAATCAGCCTGCAAATGGTACTCTTATAGCATGTCTTTAAGAGAGAGCTATGTATATACCTGCATTGAATACAGTTGATATTGAAAGCTGTATTGAAAATTACTTGCATTTTGACCTGCCAAACAAGGCTAAGCTTATAGTGGTTGATGAGTATGCTTACAAAGTATATCCTTTTAAATATCTCATTAAAAACGAGCAGTATCAAAATGAATTTGGCAAACGAATACATAATACTGAGGGAGGCTTAGAAAAAATAGTTTAAGAACTTACTTAGACTTGATGGAGTTATTCTTAGGCATGGCTTTGTTGCATTAAGACTGAAAAAGTTTGAAATGACTTTGAGAGAGTATCTCTATCATAATAGATACCCAGATGATTTAAATGAGATACTGTCAGAAATGATTAAGGGTGTTTAAGAGCTTCATGAACTTGGGTATGTACATAGAGATTTGAAGCCTGAAAATGTTATGTTAAATCTCTGTCCATTAGAAATTGTAGTCATTGATTTCAATAGAGCAATAAGATAAGAAATAGTAACTTTGGCTAAGGTGCTTTGCACACCAGGATACTTTCCAATCAGGGAGAAGTGGACTAATGGCTCTGTTTAATGGGATGTTTGGGCAGTTGCTGTCATAATCTTAGAGTGCGATATGGAAAGTATGTCTTACTTTGGAACAAAGCACGAAAAATAATCAATAAGTTTGGCTTCTAAACATATAAACAGGAAGATGTCTGCAATGAAATTAAAAGGCTTGTAGAGATGATAATCGTTAGAGCTCCAGCTTATCCAAGATAATCTTTAGAAGACATATATGAGCCACTCCAGAGACCTAGATTCAAGAGGTATCACAAAGATAAGCAGATAAAATTTGTTTGAATTAATACCACTAATAATCATTAAATATTCATTAAATTCACAAAAAACCTGCGTTTTCTCTACTAACCCCAATAAGACCCCACTTATACCCTACAAATCAAAGCACTTATAAACCTCACTAAGGAGTTTTGGGGTTTTGATTGAATTACATCAGAGCATTAAAGTAGAGTTGAGGGTTTTCTGATTACATTTGCCTATCGCAAAAGTCGAAGTCAAGCGCTCTTCTCTTAGCTTGAAGCCACGCAATCTCTAAAAGTACTTTTTTGGTGAGGTCGTGATGTGTCAGGTTTGAAAGATGAGCTCAAAAAACTATGATCTATAGCTTTCCTTACCTGGATGAGTTTTCTAAGGCTCTAGAAATGATAACAAATAAGAAGGCGATTTGGGATCATAAATCTAAAAAGTTAAATTTCTCATGATTTTTAAAACTATTAAAAACTGCTAAAATATGCCATTTTGGCTTTTTTCACCATATTTGACAACATTTATAAAATATCTAATTTTTATCACTTTTTGAGTTTCACCACACTTTTGCAGTTTTTGACATGATTTTCGGGGCAAATCTTCTAAAATGTATTCTGACTATTTAGAGCACGCTGAACAATAGTAGACTACTTACAGAGCAGTTAAAGTAGAGTTGAGGGTTTTCTGATTACATTTGCCTATCGCAAAAGTCGAAGTCAAGCGCTCTTCTCTTAGCTTGAAGCCACGCAATCTCTAAAAGTACTTTTTTGGTGAGGTCGTGATGTGTCAGGTTTGAAAGATGAGCTCAAAAAACTATGATCTATAGCTTTCCTTACCTGGATGAGTTTTCTAAGGCTCTAAGAAATGATAACAAATAAGAAGGCGATTTGGGATCATAAATCTAAAAAGTTAAATTTCTCATGATTTTTAAAACTATTAAAAACTGCTAAAATATGCCATTTTGGCTTTTTTCACCATATTTGACAACATTTATAAAATATCTAATTTTTATCACTTTTTGAGTTTCACCACACTTTTGCAGTTTTTGACATGATTTTCGGGGCAAATCTTCTAAAATGTATTCTGACTATTTAGAGCACGCTGAACAATAGTAGACTACTTACAGAGCAGTTAAAGTAGAGATGAAGCTTTACTGATGACATTTGCCTATCGCAAAAGTCGAAGTCAAGCGCTCTTCTCTTAGCTTGAAGCCACGCAATCTCTAAAAGTACTTTTTTGGTGAGGTCGTGATGTGTCAGGTTTGAAAGATGAGCTCAAAAAACTATGATCTATAGCTTTCCTTACCTGGATGAGTTTTCTAAGGCTCTAAGAAATGATAGAAGATATACCTAGATTTTGGAAATTGACATGTCCTCAAAATTGAAAGTTGAATTTAATATAATAATTAATCTTTTTTTATGTTAAAACCCCATTAGTCATTTAAGAATGAAGATTGGGGATTAAGAATAATGAAATTTAGAATTAATTATAATTGGCTAAAATTATATATGATTAGGCTAATAACAAATTTACACACCCTGATTGGTTTATTTTATAGAGACAATTATTCGAGCCAATGGCTTTAATAATTAGCCAAAACTTTAATACATTACGCCAATTATAATTAATTCTAAATTTCATTATTCTTTATCCCCAATCTTCATTCTTAATTGACTAACGGGGTTTTATTATGATTCTTCTTTTTATTTTTTATTTATATATTTAATAATATTTATTGATTATTAAGTTTTTGTAACCTTTTTGCTTTTGGATTTTTATGTTTTATTTTTTATTTTTTTCTATTTCTTTGATTATTATAATTTTCTTTATTCTTATCTTAATTTTTTTTTGTAACATATTATTTTTATTTAGTTCTCTAAAATCAAATCTTATTCAATTATTTTTTATTCTCGCTTTATTATAACTTTTTTATTTTTCTTTATTATTTACTTATTATTAAATTCAAACATTCAATAGTTCTTCTTAACAAACACACTGGATTTTAAAGCAGACTGAGGATTGGACAATCAAATTCCATCAAAATTATAAATTTAACCAAATCCCAGAGGATAAGATTCGATTTACACGAAGATGGATTAGCATGTGCCCAAGCTGACCAGATGAAACTCAAGAGCTTAAAAGAATTGTCAGATTTAGAATTTTAAGGCTTTAATAAGATCATCCACACTAAAAAGGGGTAGACCCCTTAAACCACAAGAATGGTAACGATTTAATGCCGCCTCAGCACCAAGAACAAGATAGAAAAAGCATTGGTAAAGAGGTTCTATGATAGATAATTTGCTAGAATGAGAGGAAAAAGAGAATGGGACCTATGGTCATAGAAGTAAGAACCACTGGAGTGAGATAAATGAGGACTGACAACATGAGGACATGATCCCAGGGAGGAAGACACATTCAAGAGAACACTATGGAGGTTTGCTTACGCCAAGTAGAGGAGGCTCAGTTCAGCAATCAAAAGATTTCACAAATGATACTCCCACCAATAGTCTTGAATGAAAAAGTAATAGTACAATTAGAGAGAGGAATTGGTTCAACAAATTTATATATGGCAAATTATGGAGAGAAGAAGAGGATATAAGGAGTGCCTTAACTCCAATAAGCTGCCAAAGCAGAATCAAAGGCTGCAAGAATTGGATAATTTTGATAGTATCCAAAGAGACAGGAATCATTGAGGTATATGACTCAAGAAAGAATGTGGAAAGTTTAGCTCTGATTTAGAAATACTAAGAGCAAATAAACATGATAATAGTGGAAATAATGTGGAAAACCTACAAAGCTGACAAGTGAATCATTAGACAAGAAACAAACCAAGTCAAAGACCCAGTAGACTGAGGGTGATGACAATTCTAATTGCTAATCATCCTGCCTTTGAACTTGCAGGAGAACCAATCTTTCAGATATTCGCAAAAACTGGATGAATATGTAGAGATACTATCTTATGTTTAATCTAAAAGTGGGCCTCATGAAACTGGAGATAGGGAAGTCTGTTGTTATTATTAAAGAAAAGACGATAGAGACAATCAGGGAGAAGAAGAACGAAATGCTATGGTAGGCATAAATGGACAAGAACGGAACTCAAAATACCAACATAATCTCACAAATAGACAGATTGAATGAGTTAGTTTTGAAGAACGGTATCGAGATGTAAATGTAGCTAATTTAGGATGAGCAAGAGGGGAGATTCAGCGGCATAATCAATGAAGATGCGTAAGTTGAAGAATAATTGTTCAAACGGACAATTCACAACAAGAATGAAAAGAACTCATCAGGAGGAGCTGTCAAACCCCAAATTAATTTAATCTTCAATCAGGGTTGAAAGCAATAATTCAGGGAACCAAATGGAACAAGATGTGAGAATTCAAGAATTGAAGGAGAAACAAGAGACTAACAATTAAAGACCAAGTAATTTACATAACCTGAATGAGGAGGAAGCAACAATTTTACATACGGATAAAAGATGAGGACAAGGAAATGAAAAGAATTGCATAAAGCTATTTATACTCATGTTTAGAAACTGTACATTTAATTTTACTTTTACTTAGAACTTACTTGCATTTAATTAATTAATATTCATTTTGAAAAGAAATTTTTCCAATATTATTTATTTATACATTTAATATATATTTTTCTATTCTGTTAGACTGTTGTTTATATCAAGAACCTTTCCTTTTGATATATATTTAATCTTTTAACCCACTCTTGCATATATATATTTAATTAAAGTATTTTAAGTTGAAAGTCATTTATTTTTCATTGAATTTTTTACGGCTTAAATACTCATATTTATGTCAATATTCTCTGTACTAAAAAATATAAAATTACTTTTTTGATTAACTTAATATTTCTTAATATGAATTATTTAAGCTGGATTAAATATATGCATTAATTAAAAATAAATAATGCTTTTAATTTTAAATTGATGATACTAATTTAATATATGATGCTTTCATAGAAATTGTAAGTTAAAGATATTTAAATATGAGGATGGTAAATAATTATTAATAACCTCTCCCTTTTCATGAATGTATATACAGTTTGAGGTAATCTATATGTTTATGTATAGTTATATAATGTTATCTTATACATTTTAATGTAGAACATATCGTACCTAAAATTAATGAAAAATGTAGATATAAAAAAAGTTTACATAAATAACAATTAATTATGATGAATAAAAAGCTAAATATTTATCTTATATGATTAAGTAAAAATATATAATGGTGTTTGTAAACTATGTTGATTAAAAGCATAATTTGAATTCGAATAGGAAGTTGATAAAAGTTTAATTTTAATTTAAATTATTTAGAAATTATTATAAATATTTAGTTGCTTTTCAATTTTCACACCAAGTACTAATTTATATATAAAGGGGGTCTTCACAAAACAGAAAGCAACTAAATCTACAGGGTCAGTATTTAAGGAAATTAATAACATTAAGCAAACTAAAAGTTTATTCATAACTGCATCTCTAGAGCCACTCCATGGAAGACCCCTACTCAAACGAGGATGACCACTAGCAATACGTGGCATCGCCGTCGGTGCAGCTGTCGCCCTCAGTGT
Source organism: Oxytricha trifallax (assembly GCA_000711775.1). NCBI lineage: Eukaryota > Ciliophora > Spirotrichea > Sporadotrichida > Oxytrichidae > Oxytricha > Oxytricha trifallax. The sequence goes on from ARYC01001656.1 coordinate 7,538, forward strand.
AGCCTCCAGGGGTGGAGAGTGACTAGTAGTAGGAGCCAACGATGAGCTGGCAGGGGCTACCCTCAATTTGACATGCTTATTAAAGAACATCAGACATCAAGACCACAAAACAAAGAGCATCTTAGGTTTAATGTCTACCCTCTACGACCCTCACACCATCTACTGCCATCGGGACCGCATCCAGCAGACTGTGGAGTGCCACCTGGTCAGGAGGCTCCTGACATTAGCGTTGAGGACGCCCAGCAAGAAGGGCGAGGAGGCCATTTGAGTCATTAAGATTAAGGATGGAGTCTAATACTAATCACTCATTACAAAGGACACGCCCAAGGCAAGAGATGGGATTCTATCTAGTACATGGTCACAACCAGCGACAGCTATCGATGATTGGTCGACACCTGTTCAAGACATCACAATTAGAGTTCACTCAGACTGGTCACTCACCATCAGTGGTGCCTTTCTACAAATGTGCCAATCCATTAGAAAGCTGCTGACCGAATGAATAATCTTTGGCGTGCTTAAAGGCTAGCTATAAGTATGCTATTGATTTCCTCTAAACAGAAAGGGAATCTACCAAGGGCATCCCGCCGCACACATGGGGAAGAGAACTGGCCACCAGAGGAAGAGGAGAAGCCTAGAGGAATCTGCAGGTATATTGTCTTGGAGATCATCATCATCGTTCCAACTGCCAAGGTAATAGGTCTCAGGGCGCTCGCTCAATGTCATAGGATGGTTCCTTCAAATAAAGATCTCAACTTATCTCGGCCCCTGGGATACTTGTTTAAGTCGTAGACCCACCTCCGTAGATAAAACATTGAGAATCGTGTGGTGAAGCTGGTCGCCCTCAAGTAGAAGATCTTCCCTTGACTTCCCCTGCAATACAGATTTTAAAAAAATGCCGAGATGTCCAATGTTGAGACCAGCCTCCAGCTGATGAATAAGTCAAGCTGGAGAAAAGAAACTCGTGAATGGGGGTGTTATTGAGGAGAGAGAGCCAGAGTGGCACGAAATAAGAGACGATGACGATGACAACTACAGAAGATGATGCATAGCTGGCTGCGAAAGGTGAAGAGGCGGCAGAGATGGCTTCAGAGGATAACACTAAGGTGGGAGATACAATGGGGATAGACCACAAAGAGATAGATCTGAAGAGTAAGAATACGTTGACGATGAAGATGTTTCGTCCTCTCAGAGCAAATCCACAATAAACTTGGCAGAAGAACCATCATGATGGATGACTTGAGCACACATTTGATTGATGAAAAGACCTATCAGCACTTCATAAGCAAACAATGAATAAGATGAAGTTAGAGTTGATTAATCATGGCAATTTGAAATTAAAGCATGAATTGCAAGTAAAACTAAATGTCATTTTACAAATATTCGGGGTTTGTTTTTATAGTAATCCTTCTACATATAACAACTCAATCTATTTTCATTCATCCTAATTTTCCCATTATTTTAATTATTGAATCCTATATATATATTTATTAATATTTAATATTAATTTTATTGGTTATTTTATTAAAATCAAAATAGCTATCAAAGTAATATTCGACATCCTAATGAACACTATAAAACATTCAAATAATAAAATAAAAGTGAATAGAAATATTCGTAAAGTTAATTTATAACTTAGTTTTAATTAGCATTTATGTTAAATGTATTAAATATAATTCAATAAATACATATTCTAAGTTTATTGATAATAGCATTTAAATTATTAATGATTTCTAAGATTAAACTAATGGTAAATGGTTCATCAACTAATCAATCTTCTAATAACCTTCTTATTTACCCCAATACTCTGAAATCATATTATTTTATGTTAAATTATATTACTTAAATCACTATTTTACATAGAAGCTATGTATTTAAATCTAAATCAAATAATAATATATTGCTATTAATAGAGAAATATAAACACAATCTTCCATTTACCATTCTTCCATAAATAATGACATTATTTCCAAGACTATCTCAGCCACTTCATATTCAATTACCTTCATGCACTAAATAACTGCCTAGCTTAACTCTTCACTGTCGCCTTTAAAGTGCTAGTAATGATCTTCTTCAGGATTAGAAGGCAGTTGCAGCATAAGCATAGCAGATCCTTGATCAATTTGAGAAACTCATCTTCGATGCTGTCAATCAAGCAATCAGGTCTATCCTTAAACTAAAGGGTAAAGACAGCTTGCTTACTGAATAAACACAACACTTACTCTTTCAATAAGAGTCATTTATGTCATAAAAGCTTCAATGTGTGTTGCTCATTGGATGAAGTCTACGTTTGTTGATGTTGTATTCTATCAGTATAAAGCTCCTAGCAATTAAAAAGTTATAACTTAATAAATTATGTATGAGTGAAGTTGCATCTATAATATACTTAAATGATTGGTGATATATCTAAAACAGTGCTTTATGTTTAAATAATAGCTTTAAGAGGAATTTATGTCTTCTTTAGATAACAATGCTAAGGATTTAAGAAGAAGTACTTACTTATTAACTTTTTTGGAATGCTATTTAATATGTATTATTGGTGTTATTGTATTTAATAATAATTGATTCTATTTTTGTAATAATTTATTTATATATTTTTTATTATATTTAGTAAATACTATATATAATAGTATAAATTTTGAACGATTAAGAAGTTTGTTAAAAGTAAATAAAAATTCAAGCATTTTTTAAATTACCTTAAATTACTAAACAGCCTGAAAATGAAATTAAACTTAAATGTAAATTAAGATTGTAACATTATGATTTGAATATAGAGCAACAAAATTTAATAAAAATAATTATTTGATTAATATTATTACTACTTTTTATAATATTGAATAATCATACTTACTGTCGCTAATGGGTGAGAACTCGAAAGTATTTTTCCACTCTAATCTAGGAATATTTAAGTAAACAATCAATAAAAATATTCTAGTGTAGTAAAATACTCAGAGTTGGTTGAGAATGTATACTTAAGTCATTAGTAGATATAAGATGATCAAAATAGGATAATAGTATCTCCATCTTATTCTGATTAAATTTCATGAATTGAGACATCAACATAACTGAAGAGTACTCCTGGTTTGTATTTTCAAATACTAATGGTATTTTAAATGCCATTACTTCCATGCTTTCGCTCTTTTGATATTCCTTATAGATTGGTATTAATTACTCTTTCTCAAAACCTACTGAGTTCATTTAGAGTTTAAGCGTTAATATTGTAACTAAAATTCTGGCTTAATGCAAATTCCTTAAAAGCAAAGCCTAAAAGACCATTTATTATAGAACTTCTTGTGATCATTGCTGTCTGAGAACATAACCTCCCTACCTCTTTACCGCATTAGCTCTTAGTCTACTTGCTATGAAGAAATAATTGGAGAGCTCTATACTGGCAGAATGGGAAAGCTACAGCATTGGATGAGTCATCGGCGAATTTGAGGAAGAAAATAAGAGTCTCATAAATCAATTTCTGCTTCCAAAAAAAAGCTCTCGATCATCAGAGGAAGTAATATGTTGCAAACAGCAAATCGCAGAGGCATCTCATCTGCGATTCATCGGAAATCAAATTAACATAAAGTGGAAAGCGGCTTTAGATACGCATAAAAAAAAGCTAACATTAAGCAAAGTAGTCTTTAGACCAATGTCAAAAGTTTAAGAAAATGTGCCACGGAGTGTAGTCTTGGATAATGGGACAGAATTGGGCAAAAAGTATAAAATGCTTCATTATCTCTACTCTCAGGACACTTGTGTGAGTCAAACATTCTATATATCTTTATTTTTTAACGGAAATTTTGATGGTTTCCCTGATTGAACCTCACTTAATATTTCCCCCCTAACATCGTTTGCAAACCATAATTTACAAAATGTCTGAAATTCATAAAAAGATATGAATGACAACTCTAGTGAATCTGAAGACTGTGATCAATGCCACTGCGGAAAATGAAAAAATACCAATAGCCTTATGATAGCTCTGGTAACCAACTTGCGTACATATCTCTAACAAATCTAATAGAAGTCGCATGAGCACATGTTATAGAAGCTTCTCTATTTAATGTAATTTTGCTATTAACCTTTTGATTTCTCTTTAAAGGATAAGCTTAGTAAACTGCTACGCTCCAATGAAAGTGACTTAGTCAAGATATTAAAATGTAATATACCACTGATTATTCAAGTCCAAGGGAGCCAACTCAAGCATGCTGAATGAAATCAATAGAAACAAGAAACTAGAAACTAAAGTCAAGAATTGGTTCTAGAAGATAATAATAAATATATAGATTGACTTAATAAATAAAAAAAAAACTTAAAAGATATATTATATATAGTAAATGATAAAAGTTTCATGAAATGAAATTAAATAATTTCAAATATCTGTTTTATTATATAATATTCTATAATTAGTACTTGCATTAATTTTTTTTCTTCCAAATTTTAACAATTTTTTATTTCTATATAAATTTCTCTGAGATATTAAAGAGTTTCTATTTAAAATTAAATTACAGCCCTCAGTGGCCTAAGTTCATCTTCAATGAGAAAGAAATATTACAAGATGATGAAATGACTGAGTTATAGAGATCATACTCTAGTCATCTTGTTCTACCTCCTCTCATCAAACAAATTATTGAGTTTTTATTATTTAATATCTATTAAATTCATTCATAAATTGTCATTAATAATCATATTTGTATTTAATGTCAATATTTTCAAAATTTATTGCTTTAACCACAAGATTAAAATATATACCTATTTGCTTAATCTATAATGTTTAATAATTAGTATACAACTTAGTTTATAGAATTGCATTTTCTTTTAATAATGAGTTTTCCTGTCTCTTCATCCTAGATTTTGGGATTTGCCTACTTCTAATTAACATAACTATGCTTACATTAATTATAGAGTGCTTTTATTGAGAACCTTGAAGAAACTTATAATTTCTTTTTCATTTTATTTATTTTATATTATAATTAATTACCTTTAAATGTTCTGGATTAGCCCTGCACCTTTGGCCATGACCATGCTGTTATCTAGTTTAAACTATCAGTGTTTTTCTCCAATCATTTCATCCTTTTCAGACGTTAAGCCTTGCTCATGTTGTGGTTACTCTTTCAAGCTATTGAATAACAGCTACTAAAGTATGCAAAAGGCCACTATCAGTTCTCGATGATGCAAGACGCATCAATTAGGAAAGCTGTGATAGATAGAAGAATGATGTTGACAACTATAGCTATTGGTAATCTCATCCTTGGAGTAATATAAATGGGTATTTTATAAATATTTAGAATTCTTTAAGCTTTATGGCTGCATTGGTCTTTTACAATAAGTGTGAAAAGAGCAGTAGAGGGTGATAAGTGATATTATGATGTGATTTGAGGAAGTAATATAGTCAAATAAGCAAAATATAATGATAATAATAATATAAGTTCAATAAACATTAAATATAATGTATTGAATAAATATATAATTTAACTTAATATTAAAGAATAGAAATTTATAAATATATTTAAAACCATTATGTTCTAAATATACAATAATTAAATATTTAAATAAAAGTATGAATTTATTTTGCATAAGAGCAATTGTTAAATTTAATATATAATATGAGTAATACTGTAAAGATATTTAACAGTTATTACTCACAGAATCAAAGAGGTGAGTGCTTTAAAACAATGATGATGCAGAAATCCAGCAAGAAATAGAGTATAAAACGGAGAATAAAGTATCATAATGACATAATTCTTGATTCTTACTCGATAGCAAGAAACAATATCTCAAATGTATACAAGGATGTAAGATATCTTGGGTGTAAATACAGTTACTTGCTTGCTTGTTGTTACCAATCCATAAAGCGACAGCAAATCATTGAATTGCTTGTGATCAATGATTTCATTGAGGCATTGGGTATTAAAAGTGTATGATGCAATCAAATTGTTTTAACTAATAATTAATGATTCTTACAAACTGAAAAAATAGGAGAAGTTAAAATTATCGAAATTAATATTGTTAATGCTTTAGACAACTATGACATCAACTAGCTAATGATTAGCATCAATTAGTGAAAAACTTATAATAGATTGAAAAGCTGCCAGTGTAGATATAAAAACTAGATTAGGGTAGATGCAAAATAGTTTCTCAAAATCTTTATTCTCTATACAGGTAATGGTAAATCTTCTTCAAATGTTTGATAATAATAATAGTGATCTGCCAACCTCAACTGTATTAAGGTCATATTCAGACTGTTCTCGCAAGAATCCGGTATTTATATTTTAGGAAAGTAGCTTCTTGCAAGAAGTACTTTGAACATAGATCAAGATAATAAGAGAATACATGTGAAATGAGCCTGGAACATGAAGTTAGTTTCCATGGAAACTAAAATGCTTGCTTATCTCAGCTTCTATGACAGATATATGTGTCTGATATTACATTGTAGTAAGATAGTGTCTGCTGCGTGGAGTAGTATCCTTGTCTTAAGCCCCTATCAAGTTTATCCCCATAAACGTTTGCAAAAATGTTATTTAAAAATTACCAACAATTTTAAGTTTTATTTTACACAATTAATGATGGTAAAGCTAAAGTAATATGAGCATTGCTAATGAACTTTAAAGCAATATCTTTTAGTATTAGTCTAAAGTAAACCTCCTACTAATCAAATAATAGATGCTAGGTGCACCAATGAGAGTAGTCCTTGGCATATGCGCAATGAGACAAAACATCCAAACTCAGCTTGATCTATTAAGAGCAAAAATTCAAGCTTAACCTTTTTGAAGGGAATACATTAATATGATTAATGCCTGAATTTCCACTGCTTTTTCCTTCCTAGGTTAGTTGTTATTAATCTAATGAATGAATAAAACCCCAAGTAAGTTATTTACAAGATTTGGGTGACGTATTAAATTAATTAAGTTTTAATAAATATTATAAAATATTTGGTAGCTTTAGTGTTTTATAATAGGAGGTAGTATTAGTAGTAGTTAGTATAAGGATCTGTACTAAAGCTATTAAAATGATGAGATGCTGAATTTAATTATTATAAACTACTACTCCTCTAAAATATTAATACTTTAGAAATCCACTACAACCTCCAAGACCCCTTCTATGAATCAATTTTTACTCAACACCCATACTACGTTCAGCTGGTATGACTACCCCGGCTAGCTGTAAGAGCCAGCTGAAGATCCTATCCTTGACGGGCTTGAATTCGAGGACCCCTTGCTCATGAATACATCATTTAAATGGTGACTGGACAGCCTCTTGAGTCACATAGCCATATCTTAAGACAAGCCAGGAGTCCCTCTGATAAGTGATAAGCAGCATCTTGGGCCCGTGCTCCACCTACTACTACACAGTGGTGATAAAAGATACCTTGAATGAAGTTTTCTCTAAGCAGAATGAATATGACGGGCGCCATATTAGCTGCTCGCACGATGACACAACGTATTACTAAATGATAGCAAACATCCTGGATCCCTCCACAGATTTCTCAACCCCATTAGTCAGGTAAGGATCAAACATTAGTACTATCATACCTCTATAGGGAAGGAGATAAACAAAAATCTTTAACACGAGTATAGCTACCAGAGCGCGACTCCCAGCAGGTACCTCCTTAATGGCTGCTGTCCGGACACCATTGAGTTTAAATTGAGTGAATTTCCAAAATATAATCAAATAATCAATCATTTATTCACACTAATTTAATATTAATTTTTTAATTCTAATTAAACAGCATCTATCTCGAAATTTTGATCATTTCGAGATACGTGCCAAATAAATATAATAAATTACTCAAATATTGAATCACTTAATATTAATGAAATTAAGTTTTTATCAAATTAATAGTTCATTTTTTAATAATTTTAAAGTTTAATATATATTTAAGAAATCATATAGAAATTACTGATTATTTTAAAAAATCTTAGCTTAATATATTAATAATTTACCAACATTATTTTATCTTGATTTAGTTTAAAAATGAACTATTAATTTGATAAAAACTTAATTTCATTAATATTATGTGATTCAATATTTGAGTAATTTATTATATTTATTTGGCACGTATCTCGAAATGATCAAAATTTCGAGATAGATGCTGTTTAATTAGAATTAAAAAATTAATATTAAATTAGTGTGAATAAATTATTGATTATTTGATTATATTTTGGAAATTCACTCAATTTAAACTCATTGGCTCAGAGCTGCCAAGCAAGTTGGCATCCCGAATACTTATAAGTAGCAAAAAGCACAATATCTTTTTGCAAAAGCACGAAACTCTAGTGCATTCCGCCTTGCGAAAACTATACTGCTTTAGTTCAAAAGCTATTTGCATAATTAAACCTAGTCTATTACAGTCAAACTTATCTATTTGGGGCAGCACTCTTCAAATTCTTAAAGTAATACGGATACAACATTCTTTTCACTGCAAGGAGCCGACTTATTAGAATTATAAGGTACGAGTATTTTCGAATATTCCAAATACCTGTCGTCACGAGCTATAGTAAATCTTCAATTCTCTTCGAAAATAAAGAAGCTATCTGTTTAGAGATATGTAACTCACTAGATCAGGCTGTGCTCTATCGATTGAGATACTTTTTTACTATGGTGCATATCTAAAAAAGTTCAAATTCGTCTACAACAAGCTAAATGTAAATTTCACAATTAGATAATCCCAATGTGATCTTCTCTTAAGCTTAATATTCTGATTGTCTCCCACAAAGCAAGATCCAATCAAGAAAATAGAACAGTGGACAATATTATAAATCTAGCTTCTGATAGAGACAAGTCCCCCCTTCATGTCAGTAAGAAAGGAAAGGCAGAGAATCAAAACCTCAAAACCCCTTAGTGAGGTTTATAAGTGCTTTGATTTGTAGGGTATAGTTGGGGTCTTATTGGGGTTAGTAGAGAAATTAGGCCAATTTACAAAATGAGAAATAGAAATTAGCGAAATTTAGGGTCGATTTATGATGAGTAATATTAATATTTACTGCTTAAGCTTAGGTATGGTACGTGTATTAGTATAGACTAAGCCAAACCTGTACAAAATTGTGCAGATATATCAAAGTTACTACGCAAGAGTGCCTCAACTGTTAGGTATCACTGCTTGCTAGCTGTTTAGCATTTTAATTCTGGTTGTTGAACGCATCCTGCAAGAAAATAAAAGTTCTCTCAGGCCCATATTGACTTCCTCTGCGACTCGAAGACTTTGAAGTATTGGGCACACTTTCCATTAGACTAGCGAGCTGTGATGTTTCATCCCAGGTTTCCTGACATGCGTATCTCTCCTTAGCCTATAGCCAATATTTATAAAAGAAATGGTATTACTTTCAAGACTGTCAACAGAGTGAAGAGAGTGATTGATTTTACAGTGTCATTTTATAGTAATAATTTAAACTATATATATGATTAAATGCAGAGAGCTATTACTAATAACATCAAGTTCATACACGCTGATGAAGCTGTATTCACCTTCAACACCTTTATTAATAAGTCTTGGTATAAGAAGTATGATAATATAGAAGTCTATGATTAAAAAGTGAAGGTAGTCACACATGCAATTTTAGCTGGTATAAGTGAAGATTCAGGCTTAGAGAGTTATGTTATTCACCCTCGCTCTATTAAGCGAGAGTAGTATATAGAGTTCCTACATAAGCTCAGAGAGAAGTATAGTAACCAAGAGATCATTCTGTTTGTTGATAACCTATCAGTTCATAAGACTAAGGAGTCTAAGAAAGCTTATGAAGAGCTAAACATAACTCCTGTATACAACGTTCCTTATAGCCCATAATTTAATGGAATTGAATTCTACTGGAGTTAAATCAAGACTCACTACAAGAAGCTGCTGCTGTATCATCTTATGCATGACTTGCCCATCGATACAGTAGACTTAATTCAAAGCAGCTGTAAGAGAGTGAGCGTAGATAAGACAACAGTCTGTGCGAGAGAGGGAAGAATGAATGTTTATAAATAAGTTTTAGATTTAAATGAATGAATAAGTTCACATATTAAACTAACCCATAAAGGGGTTTGGCTTCTCTTTCTTCTCCTCTTCTTATGGCTTGCTTGCCCATATTTCTTCTCTGAGTGCCAGCTCCTGCATCTATGTTCATTTCATCTGGTTTTTAGACATCTTTATAAAGCCTCTTGCTCTCCTCATAAATTGTTTGCGACTTTAATTCTCTGTGAACCTTTGCATGCTCTTTCATAAGATATATACCAGTGCTAGATTTTCCTACAAAATTATATTTCAAAGCTTACTTGAAAGATAAGGATGCTTCATAAGTTTTCTCTAGCCAAGCTGAGCTTATTAGAATGACTTGATTTTTCTAGTCTTCAGGAGAAATAGAATGAGCTCATCGATTTGAGCAACAGCAAATCTTCTCGGCCTCGTTCGTAGTCATGCCTTTTCCAAAATAGTACTTTGATGGCCTATTCGTGATCAGCGCCCAGTAATTAACAAGACTGGTTAGTCGAGAAATTTCGGAGAGCAGTTTTAAACTTTTCGAAAATGTCAAAAAGTATGCGTTTCGTATCGAAAAACGGTAAAAACCGATGCCAAATTTAGCATTTTTCATTAAAAATCATAAAATTACAATAATCTTCAAAATTCTTTGCTAATTTTTTATACATGAAAATCAATCATTTTTAGGCTTCAATTAACAAAGATTTATTAATTATTATAAAACCCCAAAAAAGTTATTTACAAGATTTGGGTGACGATAAAATTTATTAAGATAGATAAAATTATTATATAAATTTGGTAGCTTTAGTAATTTAGTAGAGGGAGTAGTAGTAGTAGTAGTAGTAGTAGTATAGTAGTAGTAGTAGTAGTAGTATAGTAGTAGTAGTAGTAGTAGTAGTAGTGTAGTAGTAGTAGTAGTAGTAGTAGTAGTAGTAGTAGTAGTAGTAGTAGTAGTAGTAGAGGCTATTCTACTAAAGCAACCAAAATGACGAAATACTGAATTTAATTATTAAAAATCATAAAACCCTATAATAATAATTTAGAATCCCTAAAAACCCCACGAATACAACAGATGAACCAACTGCTCCTCAATTCTAACGCCCCACTCAGCCAGCAAACGACCCAGAGTTGCCGGAGGACCCATCAGAGGATCTGCTGCTCGACCATTTTGAGTTCGATGATCTCCTGCTCAGCAAGACAACCTTTAAACAGCGCCTGGGCATTCTCATGGATAACATAAAGTGCACTGATAGAGGCCGGGAAGCCCTCTGAGGGGCAGTGGGTGGCATCTTGGGCTCGCGCTCCACGCGCTGCTATGGAGCGATCGTCGACGAGGCTTTGAATGGGGTTTGTAGTATTGAGAAGGAAGATGGCGGCCGCCATATTGGATTTTCTCATGATGATTCGACGCACCACCAACCATGGGAAACATGTTCGATCCCACCACGGATGTCTCAGCACCCTATTAAGGTAAGATTCCAGCCTTAGTTGTTCACACCATGTGTAGGGAAGGAACATTATCATACCTATAATAAGACTAATGCTTTGAGGCCGCTACTCCCAGCCAGTACATCATTGATGGCTGCCGTCCGGAGAGAATTTACTTAGAGCCGCAAATCTAGTTGGAATCCCCAATACTCATGAGTAGCCAAAAGCACAAGACTCCCTTGCAAAAGCACGAAGCTCTAGTGAATTGCGCCTTAGTGAAATTCATACTACTCTAGTGCCAAAGTGTATCAGAATAAACCCTTCTAAATCAGGATTCTTGGCACCCTAGCCTATGACAGTCAAACTAGCCTGTTTGAGGGCAGCACTCTACATGCGTTAGCTTAAGGTCGCATACATTAGGGCACTCACTGCATGGAGCCGAATTATGAGGACTCTGAGGGTCGAATAATTTTGAATATTCCAACTACCTGGCGTCATCAGAAAAAGTATTCCTCGGATAATCTTTGTATGGTAAACAGCTGCCTGCTCAGTTATTTGTAACTCGCTAGCTCGGGCTGTGCTCTCTCGATACAGGTACGATACAACAAATGTTGATTGCTGAAATCATTCGAATTCGCCTGCAACAAGCTCACTGTAAAATTCAACAATTTAAAAATCCCAATGTAAAGTTCTCCGAAGCTAGACATTCTGAGTGCCTCCCACCAACTAAGACCCAATAAAGAATAATGAGACTGTAGACAACATCATGAACCGAGCTGCTGAAAGAGACAAGAGACCCCTGTCAATAAGAAAGGAAAAGCAGAGAAGAGATAGCGTCATGAAGAGATTCAAGAAGACCTGGCCATGCTGATGCAGAGCACCCCCCACCTGCCCCCTCAGTTCCTGCAGAGATTCAAGCCCGCCCTCACCAAGGACACCGTGGATTCGTTGATAAAGGAAGCATTGAAATTCAGACCTAAGGATGGAGAATGCGAAGTGATCAAGGACCTGGACCGGGAGAGGCAGGAGCAGTTCAAGACCTTGAGAGAGATTAGACAATTTGTAAAGTGAGTTATATCATATTAAGTTTCAAGTATGTTCATTTTGATTAATTTCTATAGTCTACAAAAAATTGTAAATAACAGCATTGGGGTTTTATAAATTTAAGCTGTTTTGAGCTGAAACGGTTGCAAATTTTATAAGGATTTTATTTTTATTAAAAGAAATTTACTTTAACTATGCAAAGAGTGACTATCACATGACCTCGATTACGCATACTATGACCAAGATCACCATAACACAAGCCAAGAATATATATATTCTAAATCAATAAGACAATGAGAGAAATGACAGTGATTAATGTGACGAGGCAGAGGACAACAATGGACACTCATAGTCAAAGAATGACTTTTACAGTGAAATTGCAGTGAACTTTCCCAAAAGCTATCTCGGCAACCATTAAATATTTTTTAATTCTGACTTCGATCTACTAAGGAAACATATGATTTTAATGCTGAATAGCGGGGATAGTTAGGGAAGGGTGTTTTCATTTCCTAGGCGGGCTCTCTCAGCCTATGAAAACACAGAATTGAGTGACATCAAATCTTCCCGGCCCTCGTTCGTGGTGATGCCTTTTCCAAAATAGAGCTTTGATGGCGTATTCGTGATCAGCGCCCCGTAATTAACAAGACTGGTTGGTCGAGAAATTTCGGAGAGCAGTTTTAAACTTTTCGAAAATGTCAAAAAGTATGCGTTTCGTATCGAAAAACGGTAAAAACCGATGCCAAATTTAGCATTTTTTAATGAAAAAACATAAAAATTCAATAATTTTTCAAAACTTATTGCTAATTTTTTATACATGAAAATTCACTATTTTTTGGCTTCAATTAACAAAGATTTTATTTTTTATTATATAAATTTAGGCTATTTTTGACTGAAACGGTTGCAAATTTTATAAAGATTTTATTTTTATTAAAAGAAATTGACTTCTTTAACTATGCAAAGAGTGACTATCACATGACCTCGATTATGCATACTATGACCAAGATCACCATGACACAAGCCAAGAATATATTCTAAATCAATAAGACAATGAGAGAAACGACCAGTGATTAAAGTGAGGAGGCAGAGGACAATGGACACTCATAGTCAAAGAATGACTTTTACAGTGAAATTGCAGTGAACTTTCACAAAAGCTATCTCGCCAACCATTAAATATTTATCAATTCTGACTTCGATCTACTAAGGAAACATATGATTTTAATGCTGAATAGCGGGGATATCAAACCTGCAAAAATACGTGGAGAAAGTATGCAGAAGCTGTAACAAACTGCAGTGATGGAGCTCCATTTTTATCAATTTAGCTCCATTAAATTAGTACAAAATTAATTTAAATTTAATTAGTACTGGTACTAAATCCGTTTAAATATAATTGGTACCAATTTAATATACCAAAACTTAATAAGTACCTGTTTTAAACCAATGAGGTTTTAATGGAAAAGTTCCAAAATGGTTCAAAACCTAATTGGTACCAGTACCAACCTGAATTAATTCTCAGTTGGTACCAAATTAAAAATATTAAGCATAAAATTAGAAAATTTATAGTTATTAACTTAGTATAAATATGATGTCTTACACCTAAGAATCAACCATTGTTGTTGCAGTGCCATCTCATATACAAAGTTAGTATAGCTAGAGAGGTTTTTTTACTTATTAATAATAGAAATTTAAATTTGAATTTAAACATGGCGGCTAACTTAAATCGTAAGGCAGTTTCTCTTGGAACAGGTTAATCATTGCTCAACTTTGGCTACTCCAAGAAACCAGAAGTAATTTATACTGAAAAGGAGGTAGAGCTAAGAGCTCTAGAGTTTGAAGCTGGGTTCTTTAAAATTTAAATTTAAAACAAGAAGTAGAGTGCTGAGATGGGAGTTTAAACATAAGTTGAAATGGTTGAGGAAGATAAAAAGCAAAATAGAAAAAATTAAAACATTTTAATGTGAAGACTGCTAAAATTTCACTCAACTGAGTCTAGCTTGAAGAGACACATCAAAGAGGTACCCTGGTAGAGCTAAGATCTACTTCAAACATGATAAAATAGAATACTAATGCACTACCTGCATGAAGTCTTATACTCACTCAGCTAAAGTAAAGAGACATATGCAAAAGCATCATTTAAGCGAATTCCTGATTAAAGATAAGGAATCTTAAAAGCTTGTACCTGCTAAAATAAAAAATAACTCTCTTAAGTCACAAAAAGAACAGTAGGAGAGACTTAAGAGAAAGAAGCGGTTTGAGTCAATGAACCAACCAACAAATGGTATGTATATAGCATGCTTATATAAGAGAGAGCAATGTATATACCTGCATTAAATGCAGTAGACATAAGCAGCTGTATTGAAAACTAATTGAATATTGACGTACCTAGCAAGGTTAAACTTATAGTTGTTGATGAATTCGCTTACAAGGTATATCCATTCAAGTATCTCATTAAGAACGAGCAATATTAAAATCAGTTTGCAAATGAATACATAGTACTGAGAGAGGCTTAAAAAAGATAATGCAAGAACTTAGCTAAGCTCGACGGAGTTATACTTGGTCACGGTTTTATTGCTTTGAGACTCAAGAAGTTTGAAATGACTCTAAGAGAGTATTTCTACCATAATAGATATCCTGATGATTTGAATGAGATACCACAGATATGACTAAGGGTGTGAAAGAGCTCCATGATCTAGGGTATGTTCTTAGAGATTTGAAGCCAGAAAATTTAATGAAAACTCTCTGTCCTTTAGAAGCAGTAGTCATAGATTTCAACAGAGCAATAAGAAAAGAGATAGTGACTTTAGCTAAGGTTTTAGGCACTCCAGGATACTTCCCTATAAGAGAGAAATGGACAAATGGCTCTGTATAATAGGATATTTGGGCGGTTGCTGCAATAATCTTAGAGTGCGATATGGAAAGTATGTCATACTTTGGAACAAAACATGAGAAATAATCAATAAGTTTGGTTGCTAAACATTTTAAACAAGATGAAATATGCAATTAAATTAAGAAGTTAGTTGAGATGGTCATCGTAAAAGCTGCAGCATATCCACGATAATTAATAGATGATATACTCGAACAATTCCAGACTGCTAGATTCAAGAGGTACCACAAAGATAAGCATATAAAATTTGTTTGAATTAAATACAGTAATAATCATTAAATATTCATTAAATTTATTAAAAACCTACGTCTTCTCTACTAATCCCAATAAGACCCCAACTCTACCTACAAATCAAAGCACTTATAAACCTCACTAAGGGATTTTGGGGTTTTGAATAAGCGCCATCATTCAACGATTGATGAAGAACCTGGCCATGCTGATGCAGAGCTCCCACTACATCCCCCTTCAGTTCATGCAGAGGTTCAAGACCGCCCTCACCAAAGATATCATGAAATCACTGATGGAGGAGTCATCAAAATTCAGATCTAAGGATGGAGAATGGGAAGAAATCAAGGACCAGGACAGGGAGAGGCAAGAGCAGCTAAAGACTTTGAGAGAGAAGATTAAAAATTTGTGAAGTGAATCATTGTATTGATTTAATTTTCATCATCTACAAAAATCTGGAAATAACTCTATTGGGGTTTAATAACGATAATTTAAAATAGAGTTTATGTTTAGTTACTGGTAGATTACTCATTTTTAATCGTTATCAAGCAATTCTATAAATGCTATAAAGTTATTTATATTATAAGATAAATTATGATATAAATTAAAAAATAATCCAACATTAATAGCTTTTAAATCTTAAGAGCTATACTATAAAAATTATTAAACCCGTAGATTATTTTATAAGCTTTCATCAGATTATTAACAATGTTTTATTAAATAAAATATAATCAATTTCTAATGAATATATATTGTTGATAAATATGAAAGTATCTAATTAAAAATAATAAAATCATATTTAAACCGTTAGGAAGAAATAATAAAGGCAGTAGAGGAGAGGATTCTATCAGTATTTGCTGCGCTA
>ARYC01001657.1:0-68544 GCA_000711775.1 Oxytricha trifallax
TTAACTTATTATTGAAAGTAAAAATGGTTACTTCCTCCTCCATATTTAGAGCTGGATTGTCTCTTAACACTTATATTTCTTCTCTTATACTCTAAGAACTTCCCTTTAAACTTGTAGGCTTGCAAAGCTCTCGTATAAGCTCTCAGTTAAAGACAGATATAGAGGCAGTTTTATAATTTTAAATTCAAATTTAAATATGAGCGCTAACATTTTAAGAAAAACAACAGCACTTCCATCAAACTAAATGAGACTTACCTTTGGCAGCAATAAAAAGTGTGATAGCTGTGAGATGAACACTCATAAGGAACTACCAGAGCTATCACTTGAAGTCTCTGTTATTAAAGAAGAAATTAATAATAGAAAATAAATGGCAAACAAGTGTGTGGGAGACAGAGAGGAGGAGAAGGGTATTAATGAAATTCCTTACAAACTGAAGAAGTAGAAGTATACTTTTGTGAGAAGTGTGAGAGAGACTTCGCTCATAAATCAAGCTGGTACATGCATATGAAGGTCCATAAGGACGCTAAGCGTATTGTATACTTAAAGCATGACAAAGTTGATGGAAAGTATGATTGCTTTGAGTCCCATAAGCAGTACTCTCATACAGAGACTTAAAGAAGCATCTTTAAAAAGCTCACAAGAAAGAAATAGAAGTTGAAGATTAAGACACTCAACTAAAATTGCTCAACAAAAGAAAAGCAAGAGAGCCTCTTTAAGTTCAGGAACTTTAATAAGCAATTGAATCAGAGTATGTGAGGATAGCACGCAACCTGTCAGCATCAGAGGTCACTAAAATTATGATTAAAATATAATACAAGTTAATTCCAGTACTTGCATAGATTGATATAGATAACTCTCTCTAAAGCTACCTAATTCTAGAGGATTCCTATGGCAAGAAACTTATTAAGGATCATCATTATGCTTAAAAAGTATATCTTTTCAACTATTTCCATAGTGATGATAAAATTAAATGGAGTTTACTAATGAGTATAAGTACTCACTCAGGCAAAGTTTAAAGAGTGCAAATACTTAATAAAGCTAGATACTGTTATCCTTGCCAAAGATCATGTAGCTTTCAGACTCACACTATTAGAAATAACCCTCAGAGAATTCATAACTGAAAGAAGTCATAAATAGCTTGCATTAATAGCAGCCTAAACTATACAGGATATCAAAGAGCTTCATAAGTTGGGGTTTGTTCACAGGGATCTCAAGTTTGAGAATAAAATATTGAACTTTTCACCTGTAAGAGTATCAATAATTGATTTCTACAGAGCTTTAAGAGTGGAAGTATCAAGACTAGGAAGTATTATGGGAACTTACGGCTATTGTCCAGAAAGAGAAGACTGGAGAGATGGAGACTTTCAATGGGATGTGTGGGCTATGACAGCAATAATAATAAAGTGCGATATGCCTCGAAACGATTACTACTCTAAAGGTGCGAAAAGGAGGCAAAACAAAGAATAAAGCAATTTATTGAAAAAATGAGAGTCTCTCAATCGATGAAACAAATGGCAAAGTTAATAATATTGTAGGAATACATTCGAAATTGGGAAATTATAATTAAATATATAAAAATTAAGTCAAATCAGTGGTAGTTAAAGTTGGTCAATTTAAACGATCTTGGGCTCATTCGATAGAGAATTCAAAATTAGCTGGACTTTACTGTTGGTGGTACTATTTTATCGAATCCCTGGATCGAGTTAACTCGACTATAATGTGAGGGTATGATTTAATGAATTTAGAGAATTTAATTAAAATTCAATAATCTCGCTGCAGGGATTCGATAAAATAGTACTGCCAATAGTAAAGTCCAGCTAATTTTGAATTCACTATCGAATGAGCTCAAAATCTTTTTAAATTGGCCAACTTTAACTGCCACTAATTTGATTTAATTTTTATTTATTTAATTTTAATTTCCCAATTTCGAATGTATTCCTACAATAATAAGACCAATCTCAAGATCAGACATATCAATAGAGCAGATAGAGTTGTGATTAAATAAGATAAATTTTAGACATCTCCCTCATGATCCAAAAGTGCATTTTGAGTGATTAAATTAAATTTATTTACTATAAATTTCCCATTAAAACGTATTAATAACCCTAACCCCTAAAAACTCCCTACAAATCAAAGCACTTATAAATCTCATTAAGGAGTTTGGGGTTAAAAACAAATCATCAAAGTCTGAATCATTTAAACCTACTTACTAATCTGTAGGACTTTAACTACTTTAATTATTTTCTTACTAATTTAGTCTGATAAAACTTTCATCAACTTAAAATCTATTGAATTTCATTACGCTATTTCTTATAGTTCCTGTCTTATCTGTAAAAATATGAGATACTTGTCCGAACTCCTCGTTTTAATTACTAGATTGTTTTTAGCATAAATTTCTTTTTCTTAATCATACATTTCTGCATCCCAAAACATAAAAAGCGCATAACTAAATCTAATTGATTCCAATGTGATAATTATGAAAAAATAACAGGAAAAATATAAGTTTGTAATAATTCATTTGGATTTAATTAAATAATATCTAAATAAATACAAAATGGAAAATTGCAAACAGCTTTGTCATTAAACCACTCTCCCACGTATTTTCTGCCATCAGCCCAAGTTAACAAGCATTTCCATTTTCTTTCTGCTCCTCTGCGAGTTGTTCAGCCAGCTCAGTTAGTGCCCCTCCTAAACAAGTAATGCTATTTAAAAAAATTATGGATATAAAAAATTTAACTTAAAAATTTAAATGAATGACCATCTTCTTCAACTCAACTTTTCATTCATCATTATTAATTATTAATATTTAATTATCAATTTCTTTTTATAAATTATGAATGAGGTTTATGGGTACCATCTGTTAAAAAAACTTGAAACAAGATGATGAACTTTTAGAAAAAGAGACATTAAGGAAAGCTCTTTGCTTCAATTTTTGCATTTAACGTTTAATTATGATACTTGATCATCGTTATTTTTTAGTTCATAAGAAGTAACATAAGCAGATATAAAAAAAAATTATTAATTAAACCAAGAATATGTACATTTTTTGCATGTGGGTAAATTCTTGAGTCTTTGATATTTTCGTATAAGATTGTTCTAAATTTTGGAAAGGGGGTCTATGTCGGTTGGAGAGTTTTTTTTTAAAATCCTAAGTTGGTGCCAGACAAAAAAATTTTTTTTTTCAAAATCCAAAGTCGGTGGCAAAAAATAAAATATGATTTTTTTACCAAAAAATGATAAATTGGTGCTTTATATAAAAATAGTTTTTAATCAAAGAATTATTAATTAATTACTAACTAGTTAAATATTTCAGATGAAGATTCATTTGCCTTTTATTAATTGATTTTATATGTCTTCTCCATAAAGCTTCCATTAAAAAATCATGCAAATTTTCATCACTTACCGTACTATAAATAATTTTAATTTATCTTTTGAGTTAAAACCATAAGCTTTCAATTTAATTTGTTCCTCTAAAATTTCTAGGTCTTACAATTGCATTTCTATTCTGACTATCATCTTGCATTTCAACATCTTAAAATTTATTTTCTTCATTATCATCTTCTTCATCATTATCATCTTCATCTTCACTATCAACTTCATCATCACTATCATCTTAATCGTTATCATCTTCTAATTATTGATTAAACAAATTTTATTAGTTCTTCATGAACATATCTTTTATTGTATTATCCTGCTTATGAAAACTGCATATTTTAATATGAACTAAATCCATCATGATGTATAGTCGATCCTACTTAAAAATATTAGTGTATTAGCGCCCAGAAAAGTATCTCTAGGTCTGTCTTTAACAATAAAAAAATTTGCTTTCTTAGAATTTCTTTCTATCATACCGAATACCCAAATTTGCCTATCAACTCTTCATATTTCCTGCTTAAATTCTAATTTAGCCTTCATCATTCAAAAATTTTCCATGAGTAAATAAACTTTCTTCTACTTCAATATCACCATTAAGTATTTCATTTTCATCGTAGATGTGAAAAATCTCCATATACTTAGCTATCTTTTTCTAACATCTTAGAAAATAGTTTTGATTAATTTCTGATTTAATGTATAATTGTACATATTTAAATTGTACTTTGTTTGGGAAGAACTGTATCCCATGGCAAAATAATGAAATACCAATAAATACCATGCTGATTTTGGTTGTTGATGCTTGCGAAAGATAAATAGTGATTTAATTGAATTTTCTCTCCTGTATGGTCGTTTACATTAGTATTCAACTTCATCTGGTGCATCTTTTCTTTTGGTTAACATCATATACTATCGGCATACTTGAAATTTTACGTCATTTTAGAAAATGCCAGTTTCTTATAGATCAGCAATTACATTTTATATATCTTTGATAAAAATCATTACATCCATTATTAATTAAGATGTTTTTACAATATCTGAATGTGTTTTTTGCCTTTACATTACTATATCTATTATCATAAAATAATAACTTAAGTTTTAAAATAAATTTTTAGATACAACAATTTTAATATTTATTTTTTTGATTGAAAATTATTTTATATTAAGCACCAATTTATCATTTTTTGGTAAAAAATAAATCATATTTTATTTTTTGCCACCCACTTAGACCCCCTAAATTTTTATAATTTTTGTATTGTGAGGGGTATTTATACGACTACTCCATAGGCATATTATATAAATTGAATAATAAAATATAAGATTCAATGGATCTCAAGATTGTACCTCGCAGCAATAAATTATCGATATCTAGAGGTTAACTTTAGGTACCATCGGGAGTTACAGAATCTCTAAAAAGAAATCGATTAAATCTGTAAATATTCTAACATGGTAATTTGCATTATATATTTTATTGCAACAAGTGTAACTTATTTATATCAAAATATTTATATCAAAATAGTTTTAGCTCTTATTTGAAAAGGACTTTGTTTTAAAATTGGTTTCCCATCTATATTGTAGTCTTAACTTAGCAGATGCTGTTTTAGTTTTAAGTTGATTTTAAAAGAGAATGATTCCAATGAGTAGATATTCTCATTTAAATTTACGAATTCCATCCTATAATTCTTTATCATAACCACTAATTTAAATAAAAATAACTTATAATATCAATGAATTGAATATTCTCTTACTTGTCAGCACGCTACTTTTTAATATATTCTATTATATCTTTAATGACACAAATTATAATGTACCATTACTAACAGTATAAATTTTAGTGCAATGGCCTTTTAGGGGGACGCTAAAAGTTTTTTCTCATTCTTATAAATGTTCTTAAAATGATTAAAACATCAAAGAAACATGTTAAAATATATAAATTATATCTAAAATGACTTTTTAAAAGAATCTATAGCAACCAAAATTATAGTAACATTTCACATTAACATTGTAAAAACATAAGATTTTGAATAAATGTTACTATTTTTTTAATATATATTTTATCTGTAATTTATTTGTGATTTCACTAATTTAATTACTGATATAATGATTAATTGCTATAATAATAACGTGAAGGAGAGCATTTTATAAATGTTAAAAAAGAGATAATAAAACCTCAACGATTGTATTACAAACTTTTATAGCAGTTAATCATTATTTCAGTAATTAAATTAGTGAAATCACTAATATAATACACATAAAATATTTAGAAAAAAAGTAGCATTTATTCAAATCTAATGTTTTTATGATACTTATGTGAAATTTTACTTCTATCTGGGTTACTATAGATTCCCTGGAAAAGTCATTTTCGACCTAATTAATATATTGTAACATGCTACAATAATGTTTTAATAATTTTAAGAACATTTTGTAAGAATAAGAAAGAATTTTTTATCGGCCCCAGGGGGTTATTACTCAAATTTTAATACAGATTTATTAGAATATTTTTTTTTTAATATATAGCAAAGCTGAGGATTTTTCTTGTGTAATTAAAACAGCCTTAATGACTTGTAATACCAATATGATAAGAAAATAGGCATTGTTTACTTTATAAAATTTTAAGTTCAAATTCTTGGGAAGGGAATTCTACCATGTATATTTCGATGTTTTTATTCGATTTTTGGACTTCTCCAGTCTTTAAGTCGGCAGGATAAGGGGTGTAAATTTAAACGATATAATCTTCTACAGTGTAAGGAATTTACTCGTTTTTT
Source organism: Oxytricha trifallax (assembly GCA_000711775.1). Taxonomy (NCBI): domain Eukaryota; phylum Ciliophora; class Spirotrichea; order Sporadotrichida; family Oxytrichidae; genus Oxytricha; species Oxytricha trifallax. The sequence goes on from ARYC01001657.1 coordinate 6,138, forward strand.
ATAAAGAGATTTTAAGTAGTGGACGAACTTTCAGTCTTATTTTTGCTTTAGATAGTTTTGCATTTATAAGGTTTATATATAAAAATATAAATTAAAACTATTCATGAATCTCTTTTTATTTCAGTTTTGTTATTAAATTAAGAATTTTCATTATATCTACTAAATAATGTGAAACAATTGGTTCTTTCAGCTATTAATTACAAAATACAATATCATATTTATTTATCTTATGTTAAGATACAATATAAATATTAAAAATACTATAAAAATTTTGATAAATGAAATCGTTATAATATAAAAAATATTTTTTTTTATATTTAAATCTTCTTATTTGATTTGAAAAATGGATTTTATGCTTAAATCATAAGATTTGTAATCTGTTAAAGTATTTCTTTATGTTCAGGAATAAAACTAACAAATATAAATTATTTTATTTATATGATATTTATAAACAATGTAATTGCTATGAAACATTCACTTGTTATTCACTTAATGACTCTATTGAGGAAAACATTATAATCCCATATATTTTATATAATTATTATTAAAATTATTAATGTTTAACTTATCTTAATCAAATATTTGGGAATAAAAGATTTCCTTTTCTTTATAATCATCTGTAAAAATTCAAAAAGTCTGGAATATTCAACTTTTACTTGTAAGCACCAAAACATCTTAATATATATAGGTTTTAAATAAAATTAAACTTACGAATCTCAAGATTTTATTTTTGAGGTAAAAGGATATTTTGACTTAATATATTATTTCTATTAAAGAAAGAAAAAATTAAAAATAAATACTAATTTATGGAAGTTTTAAGAGTGTTTATTTCAACATAAAATACAGATTGAGTTAAATTTTGAATTTTTTAAATATTATTTAATTATAATTTGAATAAATTTCGACAAAGGATACATTTTTTGTGTTTTGATTTGGTACTATCTAATTAAATTTAAATATGTTAAATCTTTATTCTGAACACATTATAAAAAAGATGTCGCTTGCCAGAGAAGCAATTTTTTATTTTGAGAAAAAAGATTTTAACAGAAAAATTATGCATCAATTCTAAATATAAAATAGTAACTCACATCCTACTTCATTAAAGCATGCACAATCTTTACCAAAAAATATTTTTTAATTAAATTGAAAATGATTTTGATTAATATTGATTATGTTGATGTTATTTATTAAGATATTTGATTAAAAAAATTAGGTAATTATTAACATTATTAATTGGTAGCCTTTTAATTCATACTGAATTATAAAATATATTAATTTAAGGAGAAGAAATGTAATTAAAATAACAAATTTACATTATTAAATTATTAAAAAATTAAGATTAGGTATTATATAAATATTTGAGTATGAAAAAAAATTCTTTTGACTGCTTACAAAAAGAGTATATTTTATTTAAAAATCTGTATAAGCAAGATTTAAATAAGTTTATAACCAGAGAGTAATAGTTAGATGCCTTGAAAACTGAGAGTTGCAGTCAAAAGTCCACCTAGCCTCATTTCATATAAAAACTTAAATTTAGTATTCATGGAACAAAACAGCTTCAAGATCAATTCAAGATTGAGTTAGCATAGTTATTAAGATAGAAAATGTAATTTGCAATTTAAATGTTCATAATTTTGTTAAAAAAATAAATTAAAAAATAAGAAAAAACTTTGTTTTGTAAATCATAGATAATTTTGAATGTGAGTGATTTGATTTAGTATTAGAGTCATGTTGTTCTAACTTACAAAAGAAATCTTGTGCCGTTTTAATCACTAAGCCACACAATCTCTTAGCTGAACAAGAATGCTTCTAAGGTTGAGTGTATTCTTGTGAGATAAGTCCAAAGGTAAAAGAGGCTCAGTCAGTTTCTGTTTAGTCATCAAGCCACAAGCTAGATCCCTGTATTGACTCTATTCAGTCTTCAGCAATAATAGTGAGCTGTCAAAAGCTTACTTCATCAACAAGTCTGATTAAAAATAAATAATCACAATTAAAAATGCATTTTTTTAGTTCATTATAATCTTCCAAAAATTGTTTATTTATTTTTTTAAATGAATTTACCTCGTTTTGTTTTCTCTTCTTCTTCCCCTAGTTGCTGAAGTTCTTCGAGTTACTAATTCTGTATTTAAAATAAATAAAGTTTTAGTATTATTAAAGTCTCAAGCCAGAAACAGTAGAGCATCTGAATTTCCTTAATCTTCCACTTTTTGAATTAAATGAAACGTAATTTAATTAATTTATTTTGGATGAAATTGATATTTCGAAGACAACGCAAAGAACTAGATGCTCACGTCTAATGCTAAAAAGCTTTAACTTACAACCTCTAAATTTATAAATTATCTACTTAAATTGCTTTAAAGGGACCAATTGCCCTAAAAGGATTTGACTTGACTTTTATAGGTAAGCAAATGCGATAACTCAAAGATGACATCAAATGCAGTTGCTTGCAAAAAAGATAATTCTTTCAAGATGCTCAAGATACAAACATTTTTGATTTTTAAATTCAAGCTCAATGTGATCTGATTGAATGATTGTTTCACTAAAGTTCTAAAATACTCAAGAGTTTGAGAGAATTTTGATTGATGATATATAAAATTAATAACAAAATAATGAGCTGAACATGCACTTCAAGGAAGGAAGAAGTTCAATTGAATACGAATTCAGCCCCAGCTGCTTGCTGATTTGGTGCAGCACCTGCGACCAGTTTAAGGTGTGGTTCACTTATAAGCTGAGAGACGGCAAGCGCTGCAATTTCAGGCACTAAAGGTCTATCAAGATCTCACACCATCATCCAGATCATTGATCCTTTAGCATTTTGTATTTCAAGGTCGGCTATCTCTGAATTGAAATTAGTTTTATTTCTTAACTTTATCAGATTTTCACTAATATATATATATACTAAAAAAAATTTACTTTAAATTAATTAAATTTAATATAATAATAAATAACATATCACTACAGATGTGAATTTAAGTTTACAGCGTACCAATTTTTATAAACGCGTATATTATTATTTATTACATTGTATAAAAATACCTTGATAAGAGCTAAATTCGATCTTAATAAATTCAATTTTTTTATTTTAGTTTTATCTTATACTTTCGGCAAAAAAACATTATTTAATATAAACTTAATAAGAAAATTTAATTATAAAAAAAATCAATAAACTTTCTTATTCAAAGTATATATAAATTGTTAAATATTTTGATATTTTTTAAATATCTTTCAAAGTAGTTCTATTGCGATGTTATAAAAAGCTTATCACTTTTTATAATAACAATATATGTGAGATTTAGACCTCATCATCATGATTATTTTTATATTTATTGAAATTAATAAGACCCTTAAAGTGTAATTATTTACTATTCCCTTTGTTAATCAAAAATCTATAATTTATAGTTGAATTAAATAAGAAAAGATATTCTAAACTTGCACTTTTTAATAAATATAAGAAATTTACCGATTTATATTAAACAAATCCAATTTCAAGCATAGAGTTATATTGACTTAAATCCATAGTGATAAAAAATAAAGTCAATAAGAAATCAAGAGTAACGAAAATAAAATACAAATGCTCCCAGGTTATCTTTTAAGATATAAGTATCATCTTAAATAAAAAGGTTCAAAATACTGAAGTTTTAAATGTAGTCTATAAAAATTATTGAGAGAAAACAAAGTTTTTTCTGTTCAATCTCATTGGTAAAATATCAATTAAAAACTTTGCCCTAAAGCCTAAAATACAAGTATTATATAAATATTTAAATTTGGTTATATTCAGAGTTCGACAGCTTTAACAGATTCTTCACAGTGAAATATACAAGATAACACAAGCAATATTTAAAAATACAAAAGAAGACACTTAAATTTAAAGGCATGAATCAATATTAAATAAAATAGAATTAAATGTGTAATTTGAATACTGATAGATTTTTCTATTTTTTAGTAAGAAAATTTATAAGGTCTGATACTATAGGGCATACCTGAATATCTTAACTTTAGTGAGAGAGAGAGTATACGATCTCAGAAACTTAATTATTGGATCCGACAGATTAGTGCTGACTAAAATTAAAAAGAAATGATATTTATTCACTATTATGCAAGAGGTCTCAAGCGAGAAACCTAAATCACAAATTTATGGTATTTTATTTGCGATATTTTATCATTAATATTTGGCTAAAAAGGTTCTATTTATTTTTGCTCTTAAAGCTATGAGAACCTATGCAGAGATAAGCCTGAGTCTGATTTCATTGTTGCGAAGACTATCACTTAGAAGATCAAATAGAAGTGATATGACATTATTGAGGAATATAAGTATGAGCTAACAAGATTATAAGACATCGATATGACCAGTCGAAAGTTAATATAAACAACTAGAAGATTCAAGTCAAATCTTAGAAGTATAATAAAATATTTTTTTGTTTGTTTATTGCAAATTCCTAGTCAAACTCACATAGCAGCTCCATTAAGATTCAGAATCCTGGTTTCTAACTTTCCCAAAATACTGTTTTTAAAAGTTTAAAGTGTATAATAGTATAAAAACTATCGGCATAAATCTGTTTGTTAATAAATGATTCTACACCCTTATTTTGCTTCAGACAGAAACAAATTAATAGTAAATGACATCTAAGCAGCCTAATACAGAAAAATCTCGCACAATCATCAATGGATAATTGTTCAAAATCTATTAGTTTAATTTTAATACCTGGCGAATTAGAGGTCATCGAAAAGATAAAAACATGTTTTTAAAGATGAAAATGAAGACAGCTTAAATATGGATTTAATAAATAAATCTAAAAGTTAGTTAGTGAATTGAACTGCCACTATCATTAGAGTAAAATCATTGCAGATCTAATTGAACACCTATGTAACTTTTAAAATTTATACAATACAATTAAAATGGGCTCAGTGTTGTTTATCTGACTTTCAAGTGCTACAAGTGTAAGGAATTCTAGATGTAGTTCAATTTCAAGGAAGACAAAAATGTCAGAAATAACATTAATAAGAAACATCAAAGTATCGCACAACTTCTCAGAACATTAAAAAGCATATTTGAAGGATTTGAACTTTTCAAGTACAACATCAGAATTAAGCATAATATAAGATTTTATATGAAAAGATTAGTGTTTTTATTTAAGTTTTATGCAGATAGACTTATTTATGTTTTTTCTTAATTTATTAATCTTCATCGTACACTTAGTTTCGAGATTTGCTATTTAAATTCTATTAAAAGTTATTTAAACTATCTGTGTGGTACCAACTTCTTCTAAATGGATATAATAATTTTTTCTCCAATACTTTTAAGAAACTCTTTATAATGAGAAATTCAATGAAACTCAAACGCTAAGGTAGATCCAAATGGTAATTCTGAGTGGATTGGAGATTAATTAAATTGGAAAACTGATCAAGAATCAATGCTTTAGCAAATAAAATTTAAGGATTAAAGAGAGTTAACCTCAATGATATCACTTGTCCAGCACTTGTTTATTAAAATTATATTTTTTTAAAAAAAAACACTCCAGATACACTCATTCGATGACAATAATAACATTTACAAAATAAAAATCAAATTCAAAGTGGAGTGCACAAAATCTTAGTTACTTCGCACATAATCATAAAAATTAATTTAAAAATACTTATTGCTCTTTTTACAAAAACTTTGCTAAGTACTTGCTTATTATAATTTAAATGTTAAATATACTAAATGATAATATTTCTGCAAGCGAGTTCATTCAAGTCGTGATTGGTGAGTGAAGATGGGAAGTGCTGGAAGTGGAGTACCCTGAGAGGTTCACAAGAGAATTTCAGTTTTATTTTTAACTTGGCCTTCCACTGCAGAGCAATCAATCGTGGCTACTAAGCCGTGCTCGTTGATCTTGAAAGAATGAGTTCAGCTTTATCTACAGGCAGTACTTAATGGGATCTTGAAATTATTCAACTTGAAGGATAGAATCACTTTTTCAAAGAAGAGAATCAAACAGTTAAACAAGAAATTAAAAAACTGAGAGAATTATATGAAATCAGTCAAGAAAGATCAAAGGAAAATTTTGATTTATAATAGAGACTTAAGAAGTTTAAATAAAATGTGAATATCATTAAGAAAACTCATTGTGACTTTTACAAATGTATGCTTTAAGAACAAAGAATTTACTATTTCATTGGATTAAATTCTCAAAAATAAACGAAACAATTAGTTGAAAAAGATTACAATGCTTATGCATAAACCTAATGTCAATGTCAAATAGTATCAACAAATTGCTTAAGTTTTAAAATCGATTTGAAATAGATAATCAGACTTTTTAATGAAACATTTATAAATGAAATTAATAACTTCTTTAATATAAAATCTTAGTCTGATAATTTATCGTGAAGAATGTAGATTATTTAGACTTACCTGAATTATGAGCAAAGTGTGAATTTCAAGCTCCTAAATTATGAGAACTAGGAGTATTAGAATTGATTCTTCATTTCATAGTTTTTTTCTCTCATTTTCCCAAGATGCTTGAGACTAATATTTTAGAGGATTTACTATATGATAATTCCTTATTCTTCTCTTCCTTTTCCTCTATCAATTCTTTGTTCCAGTCAATCATTTTTTCCCTCCAAAGTATATTGTTCATAGCACATTTTATGAACTCGTTGTATTTCAAGTTGCCTTTCTCAGAAGCGTCTCCTCCTGTTGCTTTCTGGAAGATGGCATGAATCTTCCAATCTATTCTCTATTTATCTATTTTCTTGATAATCTTTCTGAACTCTTTTAAAGTGAGAAACCCATTACCTTAAAAATCTTTCCAAAGTACTCTTTCGCTTCTTCTGAGAGTCTTATTGACATTTCACATCGAGATCCATAAATTTCGTAACACTGATCTTAAATTCATATCTTTCTCTAAAAATCTTATTTTAGACTCTGAGTTTAACTAAAGTTTTGCCTTGATTTTCTCCTGGTTCCTTTTCTGCATAACATAAATTACCTGAGTATTTCTTGAAAAACTTTTCCTAATCAATATCACTGAAACAATACCGGAGTCCTTGATACCCATTATTTTCATAAGAAAGTTAATTGAATGTTTCAAAGTCACTTGCACTCACTCTGTTACTTTCCTCATCAATATTAAAATGGTCAACTAAAGCTTGCTCTATATTCCCAGCTATTTAGCTGATTTCATTTTTAAGAAAATTAGTAAAACAAATAATTCCCATTTTTCATTCAACTTGACCTCAATTTTGGGTTAATTTTCTACAACAATTCGGAATCAACAATCTAATGCTTCTTTGACTCTTCTTTTAAGCTAGAAGAACAATTATTGAAAATTCTTATGCACTTTTCAAATGCGTTCTAGAATTCAATGTAAATTTCCTCATAGGTAGTATATGAGTTGCCATCTTGTTAAATTTGAAAAATATTTTGAATCGATTAATTCGTAGCTTTCATAAGCATGATGTAAACTCTAATACTTCTCTACTATAGAGATTTATTTCATCAAATCCTATAAACTTTTGAAGAAATTTATTCTTTCATCATCCTTTGAAAAATTTTGAGAGCAAGTAAAAATTCTTGGCTTATATGATCTGCTTTTTTTAAACCAAACCTTTTGATCATTAGAGAATAGTTTAAAATAAAAAGACATCAATATTTAGAATTTAAGAATAGACGAAATCATCGAATTCCATATGAATTTCATTTTAAGTGTTGATCTCCTAAGATTTCTTAATAAATACTCCTTGTATTAAATCTATCATTTATTGCTCTGTAATAGGTTGATAATTAATGATTCATAATTTTACAAAACTAAACAAATCTAATCTTAATTTTCTGAATGAAAGAATTAAATGGGTTAAAACATTTTTTTCTTTCTTATCAATTGGAGTCATCTCTTTATGATTCTTAAAACTCTAGCTCGAATTCAATAAAGATTTTTTCTATATATTATCATTTCTATATTTAAACTTATTTGTGATACCTTGAAATAAACTCACTGATAAAATCGTAAAAGATTTAGTAATTTCAAATGCTTTTTTAGTTATCTGCTAACAAGTCAAATCATCCATGGATTTCTAGAAAGTTGCATTGGGAATTTAATTCATAGTAAGAGATTCTTAAGGGAATGTTTTAGAGTGATTTAGTATTCTCAGATTGTCAAAAAATATTGCAAATGAATCATTATTTGCAATATAATTATATGAACTAGATATAAATATTAAAATATTTATTAAAATTAAAAGCTTTATCGGGTAATATACTATTTATACTTTTAGTTGGAGTTTATTCATTATTTTATGACATCTTTTTTCTTAAAATGATTCAAAACCCATTAATTGGATGTTTTAATGATTTGATTTTTAGGGTATAGTTGGGTCTTATTTGGATTAGTAGAGAAATTAGGCCAATTTTCAAATGACAAATAGAAATTAGCGAAAATTAGGGTCTATTTATGATGAGTAAAATTAAGATTTATTGCTAAAGCTTAGGTATGGTACGAATATTAATATATACAAAGTCAAACCAGTACTGAGTTATACAGCTAGAGCAAAGTTATTACACAAAAGTGCCTCAACTGTTAGGAATCACTGCTTGCTAGCTGTTTAGCATTTTAATTATGGTTCTAGAAAGCATCCTGCAAGAAAATAAAAATTCTCTCAGGCTCATATTGACTACCCTGCGACTCGAAGACTATGAAGTATTGGTCACACTTTCCACTCGATTAGCGACCTGTGATGTTTCATCACAAGTTTCCTGACATGCGTATTTCTCCTTAGACTATAGCCAATATTTATAGACGAAATGGTATTACTTTCAAGACTGTCAACAGAGTAAAGAGAGTGATTGATTTAACAGTGCCATTTTATTTTATAGTAATAATTTAAACTATATATGATTAAATGCAGAGAGCTATAGTAAATAGCATCAAATTCATACACGCTGATGAAGCTGTATTCACCTTCGACACCTTTATTAATAAGTTTTGGTATAAGAAGTATGATAATATAGAAGTTCATGACTAAAAAGTGAAGGTAGTCACCCATGCAATTTTAGCTGGTATAAGTGAAGATTCAGGCTTAGAGGGTTGTGTTATTCACCCTCGCTCTATTAAGCGATAGTAGTATATAGAGTTCTTACATAAGCTCAGAGAGAAGTATAGCAACCTAGAGATCATCCTGTTTGTTGATAACCTTTCAGTTCATAAGACTTAGGAGTCTAAGAAAGCTTATGAAGAGTTAAACATAACTCCTGTATACAACGTTCCTAATAGCCCATAATTTAATGGAATTGAATTCATTTGGAGTTAAATCAAGACTCACTACAAGAATTGTATCATCTAATGTATGATTTACCAATTGATACAGTTGACTTAATACAAAGTAGTTGCAAGAGAGTGAACAAAGATAAGACTACGATATGTGCAAGGAAAGGGAGAATGAATGTTTATTAATAAGTTTTAGACTTAAATGAATGAAATAGTTCACATATTAATTGGGCCCTTAAAAGGATTAGCCTTCTCTTTCTTTTCTTCTTCTTAAAACTTCACAGGCCCTAAATTTCTTCTATTACTGCTATCTCCTACATATATGATCATTTCTTCTGGCTTTTAAATATCCTTATAAAGTCTCTTGCTAACTTAATGAATTGACTGCTGTTTTTTATCTCTATGAACCTTAGCATGCTCTTTCATAAGATATATACCAGTGCTAGATTTTCCAACAAAGTTATTAATCTAAGCTTATTATATAGGTAAGAATGCTTCTTTAGCTCACCCAGTCAGGTCTCGATTATTAGTATGCCTTGCTTCTTTTAATCTTCTGGAGAAAGAGTAGCGTTTCTTGTGAGATTTTTCAATGATCTCTCTGAAATAACTCTGTCTTAAAGTGCCAAGAACACCAAAGAAAAAGCTCATTTCTGGAAGCTTGTTAGAGAGTTGTTTCTTGGTAGGAAGATAAACTACAAACTCTTCATCTTTCATTGCATCCTCGAGAGATTGGTGACAGAAATCTCTGGGTAGTATAGAATATCTATCATCTTAATCTCATTGTTTTAAAAGGATTTCTTCTCATCACATAGTATAGTTTTTAACAATGATATTTTGGTACATTCCATAGTTGGAATGAATTAACTCACAAGAGTATTTGTTTAAATATACATTGTAATATTGCCATGTTGAGTGAGTGAGGTATCGATAAAGATCATCTTTGCTTCTAAATCTTGAGATCATTTCTTGGGCTTCAACCTCTTCAATATAGTACTAATAGATTCAATCTTTGAGTGTTTCTTCTATTAATGAATTTCTAACTTTAATTTATAGACTTCTTGATCCTACTGTTTATAAACTTGCTATTAAATATGGGGCATCTTATAGGAGGTCAACCTAGTAAAGATACGTAGAGAAAGTTGGCAGAAGCTGCTCCATTTTTATCAATTTAGTTCCATTAAATCAGTACTAATTAAAATTGTTTAATTTAATTAGTACTGTTACTAAATCCGTTTAGTTTTAATTAGTAACAACTTAATTAGTACCTAGTTTTAAACTAATGACGTTTTAATGGAAAAGTTTCAAAATGGTTCAAAACATAATTGGTACCAGTACTTACCTGAATTTTTCGAAATTGATACAAATATTAAAAATATTAAGCATGAAATTAGAAAATTTATAGTTATAAACTTAGTATAAATATTATGGCTAACACTTTAAAATCAATCATTATTGCTGGAGGGTAGACTCCTACTCAAATATACTTTAGCTAATAAAGTTATTACTCATTAATTATCGTAATTTAAATTTGAATTTAAACATGGCGGCTAACTTAAATCGTAAGGCAGTTTCACTTGGAACAGGTTAATCATTGCTCAATTTTGGCTCCTCCAAGAAACCAGAAGTAATTTATATTGAAAAGAAGGCTGAGCTAAGAGCTCTAGAGTTTGAAACTGAGGTCTTTAAAATTTAAGTTTAAAAAAAGAAGTAGAGTGCATAGATGGAAGTTTAAGCATTAGTTGAATTGGGTTAGAAAGATAAGGAACAGCAACGAATAGAAAAAGTTAAAAACATTTTAATGAGAAGACTGCTAAAATTTCTTCTCAACCGAGTCTAGCTTGAAGAGGCACATCAAAGAGGCGTACTCTGGTAAAGATAAGTTCTACTTCAAGCATGATAAAGTAGAGGATAGATATTAGTGCACATGCATGAAGTCTTATACTCACTCAGTCAAAGTAAAGAAAAATGTGCAAAGCATCATTTAAGCGAATTCCTTTTTAAAGATGAGGAAATTAAAAGCCTGTACCTGCTAAAAGAAAAAATAACTCTCTTGAATCATAAAAAGAATAGTAGGAAAAAATTAAGAGATAAAAGCGATTGGAGTCAATGAACCAATCAGTAAACGCTATGTATATAGCATACTTAAAGAGAGAGCAATGTATATACCTGCATTAAATGCAGTCAACATAAGCAAATGTATTGAGATCTATGAATATTGATGTACCTAACAAGGTAAAACTAATAGTTGCTAATGAATTCGCTTACAAGGTATATCCATTCAAGTATCTCATTAAGAACGAGCAATATAAAAATGAGTTTGCAAATGAATACATAGTGCTGAGAGAGGCTTACAAAAAATAATGCAAGATCTTAGCTAAGCTTGACGGAGTTATACTTGGTCATGGTTTTATTGCATTAAGACTCAAGAAGTTTGAAACGACTCTAAGAGAGTATCTCTACCATAATAGATATCCTGATGATTTGAATGAGATACTCACAGATATGACTAAGGGTGTGAAAGAGCTCCTTGATCTAGGGTATGTTCATAGAGATTTGAAATCAGAAAATGTAATGCTTAATCTCTGCCCTTTAGAAGTAGTAGTCATAGATTTCAACAGAGTAATAAGACAAGAGATAGTAAATTTAGCTAAGGTTTTAGGCACTCCAGGATAATTCCGAATAAGAGAGAAATGGAAAAATGGCTCTGTATAATAGGATGTTTGGGCGGTAGCTGCAATTATCTTAGAGTGCGATATGGAAAATATGTCATACTTTGGAACAAAATGTGAGAAATAATCAATAAGTTTGGCTACTAACGTATTAAACAAGATGAAATATGCAATGAAATTAAGAAGATAGTTGAGATGGTAATCGTAAAAGCTCCAGTATATCCAAGATAATCATTAGATGATATACTAGAACAACTACAGACTGCTAGATTCAAGAGGTATCACAAAGATAAGCAGATAAATTTGTTTGAATTAAGTAGACTAACACTCTTTAAATATTCATTAAATTCACATTAAACCTCCGTTTTCTCTACTAACCCCAATAAGACCCCAACTTTACCTTACATATCAAATCATTAAAACATATAATGAAGGGGTTTTGGGGTATTGATTGTTAGTTTGCTTTATATTATATTTGTTTTTTATATAGTTTTTATGGTCTATTGTATTTAAATGGAAAAATCTAAAAATATTTAATCAATGTTTTAGTAAGGAAATTAAAAATACTTTCATGCTAATTTTAAGGGATATGGGGTAAGCTTAAACTTTCATTATATTTTTAAATAAATATAGTTTATAATGTATAAAATATTACAAAAACCTTTTTGATACTTCATAACTGAAATTTAAAAAATGCTCAAATTAAAACTAGTTTATCATTTTAATAAAGTAGTAAATTTAAATGAAGACTATATCTATTGTATTTTTGGTATTTAATTGAAAATAAGAGAAAATTTAACTGAAAAATATTATTAAAATCAAATTTATCTTAATTAAATGTCCAGCATTATTTTAATTATAAGAGTATTCAGGCTCATTTGGAAGTTCTACTTATTTTAAAATTTTGAAATAGTTATTCATTACCCCATTAAATAAAGCATTTTTTTAGTTCCTACTGAATATTATCGTCACTCCAACCTTTTAATTTATTGCTATTTAATGCAATAATTAAGCTCCAATATTTTTGCTGTAGATACTATCCCAATTGCTCTTCTAGCTCAAATACTATTATTAGTTTTATATACTATATCTCTCTTTTATCTCAAAATTCTTGATCAGAAATATGGTGCTTTAGTAAGGCATTTTAGGTTCGATTTGTTAGATAAATAATTAATCGTCTGAATTATGGATTGTTAATACATATTTTTTTAATGAATATAAAAGAAGTTAAAGGTTACTATTAAATTTTTTGTGTAATTAACATTTACAAATATATAAGAAATCTTCATGATTTTTATTCAGATTATAAAACATACTCCTTTATAAAGTTCAAAGAAAACAATAAACTGTGTATATTTAATACTTCATCGTCAACAATTTACTTTTCCTGTGTGAAATTCATTATTCCTTGCTATTGTTATTAGTTTTATTTTAATCTATTTTGCTTCTATTTTATAATATTATTTGTATTTTAAAGTTTTTACTTGCGATATCGTTTCATTTTTATCCAATCATCTGAATCAATTTCATTTATCATATTTGTTAAATATTTAATATACGAATGGAAATTTTTAGGTATTATTTTTTCATTAAATTGGATTTAAAAAATAACATACTTTTACATAATAAAGCTTTGTTTTAGTATTAATTTTAATAAGATTCTAATCTAAATCCTATTTTTTCAGATCTAAATTTTTCAAACTGGAGTTATTTTAAATAAATGTCTAAACTTTAAATAATTTACTTATATTATATTGAAATTCATGATGTCACTGGATTAACCTTGATGATGATTATTAGCTACATTATTAAAAGTTAATTAATGATTATTACTATTAATTTAATGGTCTATTCTTAGAACACTGTTTTTTTACAAATTAATTTCCCTCTTAAATTATACCTACTTAGTAATTTTAAGGCTGGTTATTGTTAAATTAAAACTATTTTGGAGTTTCTAATCCTGGTAGGCTTCTGCTTCTCCTTAAATCATAATTAAAATAGTAATATTATAATTCATGAATAATTTTTTTAATTAATAAGAAATAAAAATCATGTTGGGGATTTTCCATATTAATAAGACCTAAATTTAACATTTTGAAATCCATTTATAAGTATAAATATTATATAATTGATAAATAAAATCATTAGAAAGCTATTTTACCAATTGGAAATGATTAAAATTATATAGCAATGTTTAAAATAAATGCTAAATAATTTTCAGATATTAGATAGAAACTAAATAAATTTAAGTTTTTATTTTTTTAAATAACTAAACAAAATTTTACTATAAAAATGAATGAAAACTATAATATTGCAATTTTTTAATTTAAAATTTAAAATCATAAATTTAAATTATTTTAGTTCTTAATTCTATATATAAAATAGATTATTTGGGATTAAAAAATAATTTTGATATTTTTCTAATTTATAAATACTGATTTTGATTATGAAAATTATAACCAAATTAACTCAATTCTAAGAACAAATCAACTTGTTTTTGAAACAATTCATAACCAATGATATTCCTGAAGAGGCTCAAGAGGTATAAGGTTTTGTTGAATAGCATGAATTAATCATAAAAAGAAGCTAGAGATTTGTAACAAGACTACATAAATTTTGATTGGAACAATTATTCATCATTTTAGAATTAAACTAATTAAATGAATCGAGTTGATATCTAAATAAATAGCCAAGAGAATGTAAGAACTGATTTTAGTTAGGGTTGAGCTGGAAACATTGATAGATCGAGGAGAAATTAATATTAAAGTTCACAAGATCAAGAAATTAAAAATTAACATAAATATACAAAGAATATGATAGATTGCATTTTAGAGTTTAGAATAAATAAATAACAGAATTTAAAGTAAAATGATTCATTAAGAAATAAGCATAAGACATTTTGCTAGATGTTATATAGTAGTTTAGGATTTTATCAATTAATGATTTGGAGTAAAAAACTAAAAAGTAATTCAACATACAAATAACATGCAGAGAATTATGATTAATTAAAAAATATAGAATTTCCTCCAGTAATTTTTAATGATTCTGATAATAATGAGGCGATTGGATTCAGTAAATTGTATATTAATATAAATTAATGAGAATTCTCAATTTAACAAATAAAATTTAATCTTACATATTAAAAGAGATTTATATATATAATTTTTGAAGAGGGATTGATTAATTAATCTTTATGAGATATAGAGAAATTTCAAATTGAAATCAATATTTATCATATATGCTTGAAAATTAAAAATTGTAGAAAGTAATTAATCAACGTAATAAAAATTTATAAAAATTTAAATTCGAATTAAAATGAAATGATTTGAATAATAATGGGAGCATAATCTCGCTGAATTTATTTGCATCTATAATAAAATAGTCATAAGCAAGTTCTTCATTTCAGAATATTTGATTTTAAAAGATCTAACTTCAAATGAATTAAGCATTATATCTGATGAATTTCTTGAAATTTCAGATAATTATTTCAAACACACATCATTAGTGCGCTAAATGATAATTAATTGTGGAAATCAATATTTATAAAAAATTCACAATGCCTAAATATACAGTCAATGTATTTAGTAATTCTAGATAAAAAATTTTGTCTATTTTTTACTTCTTTATACTACCACAACTATAAACAAAATTTATATAATTCAACTACAGGCAGTTTTAATTTATTTTATATTTTTTTGTTTTTACTAATTGTTTCTTATTTTATCAATAATTAATAATTAGGAGCTAGACCATCTTACTTTAAATATTTACACTTCTAAGATTATTTCTAGTTTGCAATTATGTTTATTTGCCCATTTATTTTATTACTGACTATTCAAAACCACATTTGCGTTTGTTTTTTGAATTTGAGGAAGGTCATTTGATAATTAATTATACTTTGCTTTAGTAATAGACTTATTTTTGTTAACAATCCTTCATTATTTTATTTTTCTGGTAATAGAGAAATTTATTAGGCTTTAACTACTATCCCTAGATTGTTTTGTTTTTTCATGTGTTTTTTAATTAGTTAATTAATAGCTGCTGCCTTGCTTTTAAAATTGCTATTGATTTGTATATTTTTGAATTTTACATAGACTTATATATAAAATTTGAATTGCACTAAAAATTCAAATAAAATTTTATTGAGTATTCTATTAAAATTAACCTTAAATCATACGCTATTAATCAACTTTTCCAATAATTTCCCCTCTGTCATTTTAATAGATAAATTAATTCTTATTAATTGGTCGAAATGCATTATAATTATTTTATATCATCGCATTGCTTTAATTATTTATGAAGCTCCCAGTTGCTGTGCTTTTCATAACAGAACTCTAATATAAATTTGGTTGTTTATAACGATAAATTAAGTTGTAATTTTAGATTAGCCATTAAAATTTTTGCATTCTGTTTATAAGTATCTGTTATAACTATGATCGCAATCATTCAAATCTTAAGATAATTAGTTATGTTAAATTTATAAACTGCTAAATTTTAATTTCTTTGGTTTACCTGCTAATTGTAAGTTATTCCATTTATTTTCAATGCAGCATCTTACAACTACTACTTATTATTGCTATAGGGATTCTTTAGAAATATCTAAACAAATTCCTTATTTTATAATTGGAGGAAATAGTTGTTGTTTCTATTTTGAAACGGTTATTAATGCTAATTTTTCATTTTCGTCATGTTTAATAATTAAGCATAAGCAAAATGATTATTTATTGAGTTATTTTAAGAATTATAATTTTAATTGGGTTTCCCGCTTAACTTAGAGGAAATATATTTTGTGTTAACCTATATTGAAATGTTGATTAGTATTACTAATTTTGTAAGTTCCTAATGTGAATGTCTTCCTCATTAGCTATTAGACCTTATATTCATCCCATTCATTTGTTTAGCATTATTACAATTATGATTTATAATAAGAAATTAATTAATTTAATAAAAAACTTAATATATTAAAAAGTATTCGTGTAGATCAGACGCAGGTGGAGGTACAGCACTCACTTAAAATGTAAGTTACAAAAAGTATATCTTTAATTTTTATTTTTTAGTGGTCCTACCTGGTAAGACCACAGTTATCACAAGACAGGTGCTGCGTAGGACGACAGGAAGAAGGGACTAAGGACTTGATATTTACGATGACGAAGATGATGATGAAGATGAAGAAGAAGACAAGATGATTTTAGAGAGATTTCCATTTTTGATTAGACTTATAAGTATTAATATTAAAGTTAATTAAATAATTAATAAATTAAAGTTTTCGTATTATAAGTTATAATTCCTTATGAATATATATTCATGTTGTTGAAATGAAATAGTTATTTCGCTAAACTAAGGCTGTATTTTGAATTGAAAAGTAACAATGTATTTTTAATTTTGAGAGTATTCCATTTCAAGCCGTGTTTTACAACTAAAAGGTAAATTTTCCCTTTACAGAGCAATTTAATCTTGACTAGTTTCATGTTATGTATCAATTATTATTTTAGCTATGAGTTTCAATCTTGACCTGAAGTCAACCCACTCCTCGAGATAATACGATACTCTTTGTATTTTTGATTTTGATAATATATCCAAGAGGAAGCTCGTTAAACTACTGAAAGATTTTCAGTGCTATAGAAATGATTGATTTTATTATTTTATCATGCGTTTAATGATTTAAGAATCAAATAATATTATCATTCACTAGTTAATACTATAATCAAACCATCAATCGTAGTCTTGAAGTAGAAGTATCTGATTGTGTTGATGTGGCAATACCGTGACATGGCAGTAATGAAACAGAAACTCTGAAAAACCACTTCCGCTATCGCCTAGTTTTCTCCTGAATCAAGATGCTGACCAGCATGATCTGGAAAACATAGCTTGGAGGACTCTTTTTGGTGACATGGCGCAGAGATAAACGCTTACCGTTCTCACCGCTGCTAGGAAACGTAATCCATGTCCTTTCGCTGTGGTAATTCAGTACCCTAACACGTTGTCGGAGAAAAAAATTGACATCAATGGTTTTCGTCTTCTCCTTTCTAGGACAGAGCGTACCTCCATTCTGCTCCCTAATACCTAGGAAGCTGTACTCAAGCCAGGAAAGCTTATCTAGCAGGGAATTCCTAGGACCCTATCCCATTCAAGGAGTGTTATATCTGGCAGATAAAACCCCGCACAAATGGCCCTTCATGCGTTGCATCTAGCAACCCCCTGCTTGCTCTCAGTAGGCCTTATTATAATAGAAAGCTCTATTAGAAAGACCTAAGTGAGATTGATACCTCACCTAACAATTAACTTTATAATTAAATAATATATTAATGTATTATAAATGGTAATTCAGTCTAATTTTATTTATAAAAAAAAGCATTTTATATCCTATAATATAAGGGATGTTGACCGTACTGAAATTATTAGCTAACATTGGCTATGCTAGATTTAAATTTCCCTCTTGCTTATTCATATTAGTATATTCTTTTTAGATTTAACTTATCACTTCGTAGTTACTGTTTAGTAGTTTTACAATTAATGACTCTAAATTTTTCATAATTTATTAATTATGTTTATTAAGCCTATAATTATGATATATAAATTAAATTTGAATAGTAACTTTGCAATGTTTTCCAATAAAAAATCAACCATTTTAACTTTTTAAGCTTCTTATTTCTCTTCTTTTGATAGTCAAACTCAGATTTCTCAGGATATTAGTCTATCTACATAGTTTCATCCTTTTGTTATGATGGTTATTGAATAATGAATAAAATAAAAGAATAATTTGTTGAAGCAACATTATTTCTTATAAAGAATGAAGTAAATAATTAAAAAAATACAAAAGATTAATTACAAATATAATAAATAGTTAAATATGTAATATTATGTCTTATTTAAGGGACTTTTGATCCTCGCTTACATTATATACAGATTAATTGCTTGTATTTAGAGAAAAAACATTGTCAAATAAAATTTGATTCAAATCAATTATTCATAAGTTTTTATCTCTAATTGTGTTAATACAATATCTAATAATTCATAAATAACAAAGTGTTTACATAAAGTCACAAGCTTTCCAATTAAGTTTATTTTAAGCCCTTAATAAAATAGTATTCTCTCAAATGTGATGACATGAAAAAAAAATGTCTATAATTAATTGCCCAAAAATGAAAATGTAAATAAAGATATCGAATTCAATCACAAAATTTAAGATGAAATAAAATTCTAAGAATTACAAAAGAGGGAGATTATTATTACATAGATACGCCTAACAGACTATAAGAAATCTTGAGAAGTCTGTACAAGTACAGTCTTTTAGGTGTTATTTTAGAAAAAAAATAATCTAAATCGTATCACGGCATTATATGTCTAATACAGATCATTACCCCTGGCTATTAGACTTACCTAATTGACTGTCTTAAGTTGATATTAGAAATGAAAACATTTCTTGGAACTATATTCGAAAGCCATAATATTCTTAAGGTATTTCATGGCTGTGTGAACTCTGATATAACCTGGTTACAGAGAGATTTTTGATTTGCTACATTTAACGTTTTTGGCACGAAGGAATTTCACAAAAAGCATATTTAAGGGACAGCGAGTATCATTCCTTCAATTATGGACTACTTACTGCAACGGTTGAGTGAAGAGATCTAAAGAATAGAAAAATATGTTTTAAAAAGTTTACTGGAGCATGAGGCCACTAATATCTGAAATGCTAATCTATGCTGCACATGATTCACATTATTTGATTTATATTGCAAAGAAATTTCAGAAAAATTTTGAAAACCAAAATTAGCAGATATTTCCAATTAAGTTAATAATTAATATGTCTCCTAGCTATTCAAACCGAGAGATATTAAATTCTATAAAGATGAAGATTATAAAACGCCATTCAGAAAAATTCTTGATGATTATGATCTCGAAAGCGAAGAACTTTTGATTACTGAGTACATTTTTAAAAGAATTTATAATTTGAGGGAATACTTAACTGAGGTAATCGATGCAACCCCAAGTGAGATATGTGATGATTCTATGCTTTATTCTAAGTAAGAAAAGACCTATTGAATACTAATAGACGATAATTTTTTTAGAGGAACAAGGAAAGAAAACCACAACATATTTCAGATCAATCATAAAGAACCTTAATATTGAAATTGAGTTAGTAACTAATCATTTTCCTTAAGAGATAGATTCAATGAAAGAGTACTATTGAAAGTTATTAAATCATGGTTGGAACTCTGAATAAGAAAGAATGAAATAAAAGAAAGAGAGAAAGAAAAAAATTATTAAACATTTCTCATGCAAAAAAGTTGTAAATGAGAACTGTAAAATGGTAGCACCTGATGGTAAACTTCTATCAAATTGTGACTTTAAAAAGACTTGGTGGTACATAGAGAAAAGTCTGGGCGAAAAAATATTCTAATTATCCTTTTACTATAAAACTAATGTTTGAACTAAATGGGAGTTAAAAAGCGAAACTATTTTAATAGCTGAATGACGATAAATTTTACGTCGCTGATAGAGAGAATAAATGTATGAATTGTGGATCAAACAACATTACTCCAGATTCTATGTCATCCCAACACTCGAAAGATAAAACTTTCCAGATACATTAAAAAGTCATCTTTCTCATGAAGTTGCATTTTTATGTTTCACATGCCATGTTATATCAAGTGAGATAGATTAATATTAATTGGAGAAATAGTTTACAAATAAATATAATGGGCCATGAATATGATTTCTAGAAATTAAATTATTCGATTAATACTAAATCTCTATTTTTTTATTATCTCCAACAATTAATATAAATTCCAAACTTAGCTAACTATCATAAAGAAGTAGTTAACAGAAAAACACTCGATTCCATTAAATGAAAAAAATCCAAACAAGAAAGTAAATTTCTAGAGCTAATATGTAAATAGGATTGCTACTACATTAAAGAAAAATTCTTCAAAAATGCCTGAAGATATAAAAGATCAATTTAAGTTATCTTTTATTGATTTGTTAGAAAAAATTTAAGGTAAACTTACACTCAATGTTCTAGAGAAAATCATTAAAAACTTATAAGATAATATGTCGAGGATGAATTCATAACATTCTGCAGGTACATAAAACAATAAAAAAATCAGAAACAAAAATAAGCAAAATCCTAATGGCAAATCTTCAGTTAAAGTCATTATGCAGGAAGATATGATTGATGATTCCTTACGGAAAAACACCTTTCTTGAAATCGATGCAGCCTAAATTTTGCCAATGGGTTAGTCAGTTGAACAAACTATAAAAAGAACTTTTGGATTTTACTGTAAGTTTAAGTTAAAGGATTAAGACTAAATAAAATAAGAGGAAAAAATAAAGAAATTAGAATGAATGGCGAATAAATTTACTTTTTTATTAAACTAAATTTTATAACTAATTAATATCATTAGATGAATAAATAGTAAAAAAAAAAGGTTTGATAATTCAATCTAATAATTTATAACTAAAATTATAGATATTTTTTGCGATTTAATTGGAAACTCCATCAAAGTTAAGAGTATTATTGTAAGAATACATTTGATTTGAAAAAATAAACTTATAACTAAATTAATAAAAATTATATTTGTAGCAGTTAACATTACCCAAAAAATCAATAAAAGCTTAGTCTATGAGTTTATAGTGATTTGATAAGTCGTTTTTAATCCGAAAATGCGACTTATCGAATATTTATTAGCTCTATAGTCTTCGACTAGGTCGATTGATGGTGTTCGTTGATGATATGAGCATGATAGTCTAAACATACAACTATACCTCACCATTGTTTAATTGGGTTGTTTGTGATTTAGTCTTAATTACAACTGATAATCTTTAAATATAACTTAATTATTAATCAATAGAAGCTTATTCTACCTTTCTAGAGTATCCTAGCTGTCAAGTAGTCATAAGTGAGTTACTGTTGCTTTGTCCGACTAGCTAGTCGTATGATAATCTATTCGTAAGGGTAGCCCAACTGCCTAGTCTTCAAAGATTTCTTAGTTTTAGTCTTACGACTAGCTGTTCCTCTCCACAGCTTTATAAGCAAGTTTAAGCAAGACTCTTCAACTTCAGCCTCCAACCAACCTGTATCTGTGTTATATCACTCTCTTGCTGTATACTGTACATGAGTGAATGGATATCCTACTATGTTTGAAGACTCAGGTAGTAAGTACTCTAAACAGCGACTAGTCGAATCAAGATAGACTAGATAATCGGATTTGCTGCCACAAGATCGCTAAGTCGTAAGACTAGGTAAATTACTCCTTCAAGGATAACTATCACTTACCATGAGCTAAAAATGTCGAACAAATCACAATAGTATCACTACATGCTTCGCATCATAATAGCAATTGAAACTAGAGTCTACAGCGTTGGCGGAACAAGAATCAATGTTTGGCTAAAGGGGTGTAAATTTCTGAATTTTAGGTTTAGATTAGCCAAGTCAAAGAACAGAAATTTTAAATTGGATTTCAACTCATACAAAATAGGTATCAATCTATGATTATTATAAACTAAATAACGTTAAAGCTATCTATCAACCTTGTATTTAATGTCATTTATGAAATATAACATGGAATCTCAAACAACCAGAAAAATCATAAATCCTTCTAAATAAATTTAAAATCCATAAATTGATTTATGATTTTTCTGGTTGTTTGAGATTCCATATTATATTTCATCAATGACATTAAATACAAGGATGATAGATAGCTTTAACGTTGTTTAATTTATAATAATCATAGATTCCCCATGGTGAAAAATCTTTTGAAATTTAGGTGGTTGTATTAATTAGATTAAGAATTGAGAATGCTTTTATTTTAATAGTAAATAATAAATTAAATTATTATTTAGTAATCTTAGTAGGAGGATTGATGAGCAAAAGTAAGATCTTAATAAAACTGGGATTTTTTGAAAAAATAGAATATACTTAATTTTAATTTATTTCCTCTCATTTGCTAGCTATTTTTGACTTAGGATCAGTAGAAGGCAATTGAATCTCAGATTTGTGACAAAGGCATATTCATTTAAGATTTTGCAAAGATTATTCATGAGATGAAATCCTAGATTTCAAATTATAAATACTCCAAGATTCGTAAGAACATCATTGGAAATTCTAAAATCCTTAAGAGAATTCTCAGATTAAAAAGCACGTTTAAATATGAAAAGAATGAGCAGGATTCTAAGCTATGCTGATAAATACTCACTTAGGAATAACTTTAATATCTAATATCAGATAGTAGCTTGCAATAGTAAATTGGTAAATCTCTCAGAGAACGCGCAATCTTATGTCACAGACAATTTCCAGAATCCAGGATCATCTATTCTCAAATACTTAAGATTTATGGCAGGTTTGGGATCAAGTACAAAACTATAAAATTAGTTAAAAGGACTGATAGCATGAATTAAGCTAAACTATATAATCTTCTTTGTGAAATGAAAGCAAAAGTGTGCATGGAACAATCCTTGGGATCTAAGATTATTTTTGCAGATGAGGCAATATTTTCACCTCAGACTTAGTTAAAACGTTCTTTGGCTGCAACATACAAGCATCCTTTTGTCAAAGATCGGAGATCAGAGATGCAATCATATGCTCTTATCGCTGGAGTAGCTTAAGATCAGGGGTTGGTCCATTCAAGATTCACAAAAGATCAGTGCGCAACCAAGAATTCATTCAATTCCTAGGAGAGATAAAGTAGATGTGTCCATATCAGAGAATCGCAATTTTCATGGATAATCTTTCGGTGCATAGAAGTAGAGCAACACGATCCTGCCTTGATGAGCTTGGATTAATCCCAATCTTCAATGTTCCATATTCACCTTAATTCAATGGGATTGAATGCACATTCTTCACGATAAAGCAGAATTACAAGAAGGAGATTCTCAGAAGATTGGCTGAGAATGAACGGATGAACCAAAAGGAATGTATAAGAATGTCTATTTGTTATGTTAGAAAAATTGTGATATTAAATTAAGTTAAATAAGGGTTAGAGTTTATACTAAGGATTTAATGATTTTAATAAATTAACATTATTCAGTTTTAATCCATCGAATTCTTTGTGGGGGTCCGCTCTTAAAAGTTTATGATTTGCAAAGATCCATCTGCTAATCTTTTACGTTTTGTCAAATTCCTTGATTCTTCATTTATGAATGGGTTCTATCGAATCTGAACAGTCAATCTCTTTCCTATTTCAAAGGATTTGTTTTAGGATTTGCGGCTCCCCAATCTTGCTTTCTACTCTATCAGGAAAATTCCTTTCCCAGGTTTTCTTAAAAGTGTTAATGTAAATAATTGTTACTCGAGACAAACGGATGCTTAATTAATTAGTCGAAACCAATCATTTGTAATCTCAATCCCGTTAGCTTCTTCAGATTGTGCTCCTTCATTGTATCTAACTTGGTGGGCATGATCTATCACGGATCTTAAGAATTCATTCTTTATTGTTCCCAGGATCGTAAAGAAGAACATCCTCTCAGGAAGCTGTACAGAGTTCATCTCTAGATTAGGAAGGTACATACTGACTTGCTCATCTTTTATTACATCGGGGTAAAGATTTTTCACAGACAGTTCTTGAAAGTGCGGAATCTTATACATTTAAACCTAGTCAGATTTTAGGGCTCTTTTTTATCCACTTAGGATTGATCTCAAGAATGCGATCCGAGTTGCCTGATAAGGTGGCAAGAATAAATTCACTATTTTTAATGTTATTTAAAACTATAATCTTACTATGGACTGTCAAGTATTTGTAAAGATCCTCTTTGGATCTGAATCTGCTAGTAAGTTCCTCACTCTTGACTAATCTTAATTGGCTCATCTACTGTTCCATATTAAATAGTTTTGGGATTTTTATTTTGAAATTATTATTTATTTTGTGATTAATTAATTACAATCTCTTGCAGATTGTGGTTTAATTACCTAAGTCAGTAGTTTTCATAAAAAGATTAAGGAGTACTCTCATAGAATCCCAATAATTTTATCAAAACTTTTTCGGGGTTTGATAAGTAAACCTTCACTTGTGATTTTTATTAGGCACCTTATAGCTTATTGAGATGGATTCTCTGAATTCCTGAATTCCAAAATTTATTCCTAAAGTTTTTTTAATTATTTTTCAATCTAAGAAGTTTGAGATTTAATTATCAAATCTCATTATTTATATTAATCTGAGATTATCATTCCTATTTAGCTCTTTTAGGATTGTGGTTAAAATTTTATTATATTATTTAATTTTTGTTTTAATTAAAATAAAAGGTATTAAATATTGTCAACTACAAAGTGAAATCCTTAAAAAGGGATAGCTCTCATCAAAACACCTCATCTGAGGACGACAACAAGCAGAGATTTGCTTAACAAAATTAAAGAGATCTCCATTCACTAAAAGAAAAGTAAGATAAATAAATACTAATTTCTAGATAAAGGAAACCTAGTTTAGTGCTTGAAGCATTTGATGATAAAAAACATGACTGCGATAGTTGTGGTAAATCCTTTGCCTCTAAGAGCAATCTTAATAGGCATTTTCGCGATTCAAATCCTGGCTCCAAGAAATCTTAAAAAATTCTAAAAATGAATATAGCAATAAAGCTAATCCAGAAAGCAATCACGAGATTCCAGTCATGACTCAGACTAATCTTAGCCAGAAAATAGTAAAATCATCACTTAACCTAGAGAATCACTTCAAAACAAATAACCTCTGAAGAGATAAAAACTATCTGATTAATAATAAATTGATAAATTGTAATCGCTTTAGTAATAAAACGAAATTTAAGAGAGAGGATCAAGTTACAAACTTGACTTTCTGAAATCCTTTGACTTGGAACCAAAACTAATGATCCCAATCTTTCATAGTCTCAGATCTATCGCATAAAATCCTAGCCCTATAAAAACAATGGGCACTCATTTTTACGGAACACTTTCATTCAAGTAAACCTACGACAGATTCTACAGTGAACTTAGATTCCTTGATGAATAATATTTGTAAATAAATCTCAGCAACGAGTATGCAATTTTTAAGAAAGCTAAGGATCTGGGATTCAAAAATATAATAAATCTTGAACACCTAGTAAAGGGAGAGGATCACATTGGATTAGCATACTAAGTTTACGTCTACAACTATAATGATTTTTTGAGATTCAATTTCCACTCAAGAAAAGTCAAGTAATTATGTCTCGGGATTTTAAATGGTGTGAGGGAGCTTCATAGTCTTAGATTTACTCATAGGATTCTTAATCCTAAGAATCTTGTCATAGATTAAGAAACCCTTGAGATTAGGATTGTTAACTTTGAAAAAGCAAGATTGCATTCAAATATAAGCTACTTTAACTTCGCTTAAGACATTGCATTCATGCCTCTTGAAGGATAGTTTACTGAGAAAGATCCCTCAATCGATCTCTATTCTTGTACATACTTAATCATTTACAACTACATATGCAAAGACCTTTACGTGAGCATCGATTCCCAAGAGAAGCTAATCGTTCATGCCAAGACAATCAAAGAAGATCCAAAATCCTCAGAGCTCTTGTTAAGATCATTGATTCATTCATTTTAGAGAATGATCAGATTCTCTGGATGGATCTTGAAAGTCTCATAGAGCAAACTCAAGAAATTGACTTCAGATCCTTCAAGCATCAGTGATTAGAGTTTAAATCCGAATTTGAATCTCATAATTCTCAGGATCAAGGCACAATCTTAAACTAAAAGATTAGCTTCAGATTTAATTACACTTAAAAAATCAGCAACACCCTAAAATTGTTCCATTCTTATGACAATTAGAATTTCCCCTCCAATTCATTCCCTAAATATAAACTAATCTATGAGTTCTTATAAAATTTCAAAACCCAGAGGGACATTGATGAGACATTCTACAGATCTTAAGATCAATAAAATTAAAAATAAATATAAAATCTCTTAAATTAGAGATTGTGTAAGAGTTAAATAACTATATTTAAAATTTAAATTTCATCATAATCCATAAATAATTTATATTTTATATTTTTAAAATCATTTTAATGAATATACTTCATTCCCACTCAAACCCCAATCTCTGTTTCTTTTACTATAATTTTATCATGTAAATTATTCTTAGGAATATTTGAGCGATTGAGTCATTTAAAATATTCTTAAATAATCTCAATATAAATCTAAATTTTAATTTTAATCTAATTAATACAACCACCTTAATTTCATAAAAATTTTTCACCATGGGGATTGATACCTATTTTGTATGAGTTGAAATCCAATTTAAAATTTCTGTTCTTTGACTTGGCTAATCTAAACCTAAAATTCAGAAATTTACACCCCTTTAGCCAAACATTGATTCTTGTTCCGCCAACGCTGTAGACTCTAGTTTCAATTGCTATTATGATGCGAAGCATGTAGTGATACTATTGTGATTTGTTCGACATTTTTAGCTCATGCTAAGTGATAGTTATCCTTGAAGGAGAAATTTACCTAGTCTTACGACTTAGCGATCTTGTGGCAGCAAATCCGATTATATAGTATATCTTGATTCGACTAGTCGCTGTTTAGAGTACTTACTACCTGAGTCTTCAAACATAGTAGGATATCCATTCACTCATGTACAGTATGCAGCAAGATAGTGATATAACACTGATACAGGTTAGTTGGAGGCTGAAGTTGAAGAGTCTTGCTTAAACTTGCTTATAAAGCTGTGGAGAGGAACAGCTAGTCGTAAGACTAAAACTAAGAAATCTTTGAAGACTAGGCAGTTGGGCTACCCTTACGACTAGATCAACATACGACTAGCTAGTCGGACTAAGCAACAAACACTCACTTATGACTACTAGACAATTAGGACACTTAAGTAATGTAGAATAAGCTTAAATTGATTAATTGTTAAGATATAATTAAGGATTAACAGTTGTAATTAAGACTTAATCACAAACAAACCAATTGAACAATGGTGAGGTATAGTTGTATGTTTTGACTATCATGCTCATATCATCAACGAACACCATCAATCGACCTAGTCGAAGACTACGTGGCTAATAAATATTCGATAAGTCGCATTTTCGGATTAAAAACGACTTATCAAATCACTATAAACTCATAGACTAAGCTTTTATTGATTTTTTGGGTATTCTTTATGGAGATGCAAATAAGATGCAGTAGGATCTAGGTATAATAGTTGAAAGAATGATTAGAAAGTTAAAGAAGGATGGTATTATATCATGAATACAAAATACCAAAATTAAATCTCTCATAAATTCAATAGTTTTAAAATTTCTCAACTTCCAGTCTCTTTGTATGAGATGTTAACTAGACCTATCTTATCACTAGTTTCACTATAACAAGATTTCAAATATTGATTATATAATAAGAAATTTTAATAATCAGAATGCTTACTATCTCAACATTGCATGATTCAAAATTATCAATTGAATAATCGATTGATTATTTTAAAATTCATATTGCTATTAAGAACAACCTCCTAAAACTCACAACAACAAGCTGTCGCGATGAATCATTTATTAACTTTTTCGACTGTCCAAGACATTATAATTCTCCTCAAGTTCAGATGCCGAAATTCAGACAAGGAATCAGTAAGCAACCTAAGCTACTTGTTAATATGGGAACTAACTAATATTCCTTGCTCATTGATTAAACGTATATGCTTACTTAAAAGTAAAATTGCAATTTATAATGATGAAACTTGGAAAGTTGGCAAACAATCAAATAATAAAATTGAATTTCTCACTAACTAGACTATTTTGCAGTGATTTTAGGGGAGATATATGTAGAATCAAAACCCCAAAACCCCTTAGTGAGGTTTATAAGTGCTTTGATTTGTAGGGTATAGTTGGGGTCTTATTGGGATTAGTAGAGAAAACGCATGTTTTTTATGAATTGAATGAATATTTAATGAGTATAACTGTACTTAATTCAAACAATTTTATATGCTTATCTTTGTGATACCTCTTGAATTTAGCAGTCTGTAGTTGTTCTAGTATATCATCCAATGATTATCGTGGATATGCTGGAGCATTTACGATGACCATCTCAACTATCTTCTTAATTTCATTGCATATTTCATCTTGCTTAATATGTTTAGCAGCCAAACTTATTGATTATTTCTCATGTTTTCTTCCAAGTATGACATACTTTCCATATCGCACTCTAAGATAATTGCAGCTACCGCCCAAACATCCCATAACACAGAGCCATTAGTCCATTTCTCTCTTATAGGGAAGTATCCTGGAGTGCCTAAAACCTTAGCTAAAGTCACTATCTCTTGTCTTATTGCTCTGTTGAAATCTATGACTACTACTTCTAAAGGGCAGAGATTTAGCATTACATTTTCTGGCTTCAAATCTCTATGAACCACCCTAGATCATGGAGCTCTTTCACACCCTTAGTCATATCTGTGAGTATCTCATTCAAATCATCAGGATATCTATTATGGTAGAGATACTCTCTTAGAGACATTTCAAACTTCTTGAGTCTCAATGCAATAAAACCATGACCAAGTATAACTCCGTCGACTTAGCTAAGTTCTTGCATTATCTTTTCTAAGCCTCTCTCAGTACTATGTATTCATTTGCAAACTCATTTTAATATTGCTCGTTCTTAATGAGATACTTGAATGGATATACCTTGTATGCGAATTCATCAACAACAATAAGTTTTACCTTGTTAGGTACGTCAATATTCAAATAGTTTTCAATACAGCTGCTTATGTCGACTGCATTTAATGCAGGTATATACATTGCTCTCTCTTAAAAGCATGCAATATACATACCATTTGCTGGTTGGTTCATTGACTCAAACCGCTTCTATCTCTTAAGTCTCTCCTACTGCTCTATTTGTGAATCAAGAGAGTTATTTTTCTTTTAGCAGGTACAAGCTTTTAAGTTTCCTCATCTTTAATCAGGAATTCGCTTAGATGATGCTTTGCATATGTCTCTTTACTTTAGCTGAGTGAGTATAAGACTTCATGCAGGTAGTGCACTAATATCTACCATATACTTTATAATGCTTGAAGTAGATCTTAGCTCTACCAGAGTGTACCTCTTTGACGTGTCTCTTCAAGCTAGACTCAGTTGAGAAGAAATTTTAGCAGTCTTCACATTAAAACGTTTTAATTTTTTCTATTGGTTGCTGTTCCTTATCTTCCTCAACCAATTCAACTTATGTTTAAACACCCATCTCAGCACTCTACTTCTTGTTTTAAACTTAAATTTTAAAGACCTCAGCTTCAAACTCTAGAGCTCTTAGCTCTACCTCCTTTTCAATATAAAATACTTCTGGTTTCTTGGAGGAGCCAAAGTTAGCAATGAATAACCTGTTCCAAGAGAAACTGCCTTACGATTTAAGTTAGCCGCCATGTTTAAATTAAAATTTAAATTTCTATTATTAATAAGTAAAAACCTCACTGCCTATACTAACTTGTATAGGAGCTGGCACTGCAAAAACAATGGTTAATTCTTAGGTGTTAGACATCATATTTATACTTAGTTTACAACTATAAATTTTCTAATTTTATGCTTAATATTTTTAATTTGGTACCAACTGAGAATAAATTCAGGTTGGTACTGGTACCAATTAGGTTTTGAACCATTTTGGAACTTTTCTATTAAAACCTCATTAGTTACAAACTAGGTACTAATTAAGTTTTGGTACTATTAAATTGGTACCAATTAAATTTTAACGAATTTAGTACCGGTACTAATCAAATTTAAACAAATTTAGTACTAATTTAATGGAACTAAATTGATAAAAATGAAGCTCCATCTATGAAGTTTGTTACAGCTTCTGCCAGCTTTCTCCACGTAACCTTACCAGGTTGACCTCCTATAAGATGCCCATATTTAATACTAAGATTGTTAACAGTAGGATCCAGAACTATAAATATTAAAATTTGAAATTCAATAACAAGAGAAGAACAAGAATGGAATCTATAAGTACTGCAATGAAGAGGGTTGAAGCTAAGAAATGATCTCAAGATTTAGAAGCAAGGAAGATCTCTATCGATACCTCACTTAGCATGGTAAGCATGTGACATATACTGAATCATATACTATAGTGGGTTTATTCCTTCCAACGATGGAAGGTACCAAAATTTCATTCTTAAAAGCTATACTCTGCGATGAGAAGAAAGCCTTCAAAAACAGTGAAATAAAGTTGATAGATATACCAAACTACCCAGACATTTCAGTCACTAATCTCTACGAGGATGCGATGAAAGATGAAGAGTTGGTAGTTTATCCTCCTACCAAGAAACAACTCTCTAACAAGCTTCCAGAAAGGAGCTTCTTCTTTGGAGTTCTTGGCACTTTAAGAGAGAGTTATCTCAGAGAGATCATTGAAGAAGCTCACAAAAAACGCTACTCTATTTCTCCTGAAGATTAAAAGAAGCAAGGCACACTAATAAGCGAGACCTGGCTCGCTGAGCTTAAGAAGCACCCATTCCTCTCTAGTAAGCTTTGATTCATAACTATGTAGAGAAACCTGGAACTGGTATATTCCTAATGAAAGAGCATGCAAAGGTTCACAGAGAGAGAAAGTCATAGACTATTTATGAAGAAAGCAAAAGACTTTATAAAGATGTCTAAAAGCCAGAAGAAATGAACATAGATGCAGGAGCTGGCACAAAGAGAAGAAATATGGGTCCAAGCAAGCCATAAGAAGAGGAGAAGAAAGAGAAGCCAAACCCCTTTATGGGCCAATTAAATATGTGAATATATTCATTCATTTAAATCTAACTTATTTATAAACATTCATTCTTCCTTCTCTCGCACAAACTGTTGTCTTATCTACGCTTACTCTCTACAGCTGCTTTGAATCAATCTACTGTATCGATAGGCAAGTCATGCATAAGATGATACAGCAGCAGCTTCTTGTAGTGAGTCTTGATTTAACTCCAATAGAATTCTATTCCATTAAATTAAGGACTATAAGGAACGTTATAAACAGGAGTTAAATTTAGGTCTTCATAACTTTCTTAGACACCTTAGTCTTATGAACTGAAAGGTTATCAACAAACAGGATGATCTCTTGGTTGCTATACTTCTCTCTGAGCTTATGTAGGAACTCTATATACTACTCTCGCTTAATAGAGCGAGGGTGAATCACATAACTCTCTAAGCCTGAATCTTCACTTATACCAGCTAAAATTGCATGGGTAACTACCTTCACTTTTTAGGCATAAACTTCTATATTATCATACTTCTTATACCAAGACTTATTAATAAAAGTGTTGAAAGTAAACACAGCTTCATCTGCATGTATGAA
The DNA here is from genome assembly GCA_000711775.1 of Oxytricha trifallax. NCBI lineage: Eukaryota > Ciliophora > Spirotrichea > Sporadotrichida > Oxytrichidae > Oxytricha > Oxytricha trifallax. The sequence goes on from ARYC01001657.1 coordinate 38,282, forward strand.
CTTGATGTTATTATCAATAGCTCTCTGCATTTAATCATATATAATTTTAATTATTACTATAAAATGGAACTGTAAAATCAATCACTCTCTTCACTCTGTTGACAGTCTTGAAAGTAATACCATTTCTTCTATAAATGTTGGCTATAGTCTAAGGAGAGATGCGCATATCAGGAAACTTGCGATGAACATTACAGCTCGCTAGTCTAGAGGAAAGTGTGCCCAATACTTTAAAGTCTTAGAGTCACAGAGGTGGTCAATATGGTGCTGTGAGAACTTTTATTTTCTAGCAGGATGCTTTCAAGTACCAGAATTAAAATGCTAAACAGCTAACATGCAGTGATACCTAACAGTAGAGGCACTCTTGTGTAAGAGCTTTGCAATAGCTGCATAATTCAATACTGGTTTGACTTAATCTATATTAATACTCGTACCATACCTAAGCTGAAGCAGTAAATCTAAATATTTCTCATCATAAATCGAGCCTAAATTTCGCTAATTTCTATTTCTCATTTTGTAAATAGGCCTAATTTCTCTACTAACCCCAATAAGACCCCAACTATACCCTACAAATCAAAGCACTTATAAACCTCACTAAGGGGTTTTGGGGTTTTGAATGGGTGTGTGGTAGCCAAATTTTCTCATCAGGGAACTTGAATCCATATATACTTTTTCCACCTGTTCCGTTTTAATTTGTTATGTCACCCCCTTACATCATAAAACCCTTGATTATTCTATGGAAGACATTTCCCTTGTAATGCAAATTATAAAGTTATTAAAAAATAGATGAATGATATACTCTTCGTACTTTATAAGTAATATAGTAGAATTTGTACATCGAAATTTCTAATTAATTATAAATTCTGTTCTTTTTCGCCAGTACAGAGACATCTAAAGTTTTCAGCAGTTTTTGGAGTTTTATTCTTAAACAGTTCAAATACCACTCTGCCCCTCTTGTAATTTTCTTGTCCTTCTTCCCCTATCTCAATATCGAAATATGTTTATGGGTTTGCCTAATCATACTCTGGTAGCTTATCTTCTAAATTACTAATTTATAATGTTAATTCTTAAAAATGCAATTTTTACAATAAAAATTCAGATTAATCTTCAATTTTTGTGACTTAAGCCTCTTTCTCATTGTAAAGCCCTTGTGCAAAGAAACTTTGAAGTGATTTCTACTGTGATTCCAAATATTTCTTTTTATGAGCTTTAATAGTTTCAAATTCATCCCTTAACTTCTTGTCTGAAGGGGTTATCTTAATAGCTTCTTTTATGTCAACAATTGCTTCATCATATTGGTGGAGCTTTAAATTTGCTTGGGCTCTTAAGAAATAAGCTTTCCCTGCTTTCTCATCTAAGTCAAGAGCTTTTGATTTAAATTAAATTATAAGAGTTGACCTTAAATTGAGAATAAACATAATGAATTAATTAATTCTTTGGTACAGTTAATCAGGGTCTCCTTATAATCACCAGTGTTGTTTGTCACAACTGATAAGTTTAACAAGATAGTTTGGCTATGGGGAAGCATCCTCCCCCCCCTAATGTATACTTTTTATTTTGTAGTCTGATAGAGTTTTTAACGCTGAGTAATAGTAGCTGATGAACATGGTCTACGCGAGCAATAGTTTTTGAGCTATGACCTCTTATAAGTCAAAAAATTATATATAAAATCATTATAAAATTGACAAAAATTTTCAATTTTTCATAAAATTATCGATTTAAGTGAAAAATAAGAAATTTAACAAAATATATAAATCTTATTTAATTATGATTAACAAAATTAAAAAATAAAAATTATTCTCTCTTATTAAAAAAATGCAAAAACAATTAGTTTAAATTTATTGATAAAAATTAAATAAGATTTATATATTTTGTTAAATTTCTTATTTTTCACTAAAATCGATAATTTTATAAAAATTAAAAATTTGAATAAAAATTGAAAATTTTTGTCAATTTTATTATGATTTTTTATATAATTTTTTTACTTATAAGAGGTCATAGCTCAAAAACTATTGCTCGGGTAGACCATGTTCATCAGCTACTATTACTCAGCGTAAAAACTCTATCAGACTACAAAATAAAAAGTATACATTAGGGGGGGGGAGGATGCTTCCCCATAGCCGATAGTTTTCTTCAAATCTCTCAATTCCTTATTATCATTCTTAACTGTATCAAGATGAGCCAATGCATCTCTGTACAATCCTTCTGCTTCCTTGAACTTTTGAGCCTTAAATTTCAGGTTGCCATCATCTTTAAATCTAAGTGCAACTTTGATGAGCTCTGGATCACTCATCATCCATCTGGTTGGCTTACGATCATTAATCTGGATAACTTCAACTGTAAATATCAAAGTTGCATCTCCTGGGATCTTAGGTGGAGCGCCAATACGACCGTAAGCATATTCTGGTTTGATGTGTAACTCAGCTTTTTCCCCAAGTTTCATGGAAATTATACCTATATCCCATCCTTTGATAACTTAACCAGACCCAATAATGAACTTCAGAGCTTCTCCTCTGTCTCTTGAAGTATCGAAAATTGAACCATCTTCTAGTCTACCTTCATAGTTAACAGTGACTTCCTGGTTCTTTTCTGGAGTAGGGTCACTTTCTGAACCAAATCTAAGGATTTTCTTTATGACTCCTGAATCTGGGGTTAGATGTATTTCGTCCAAAAATTTTTCCATTTTTATACAAGAATTTTCTAGAATTATAATTATATCTTTATAACTTCAAAATGATCTTTAACTAAAAAAGTAAAATAAAAGAGAAAAGTTAATGTTAGTATTAAATTGTATTTAAAAAGTGCTTAATCAAGGTATCCATGTAATGACATCGATGGCTGTTTGAGCAAATCTACTAACCAGTGGAAAATGAAATTTATCTTTAATTACAAGCTCTCTTAGTCTTTCAAGACATTCCTTGAATTGTTCTCTAGCTGGTGGGTACTCTCCAACTGCTGAAATCATCTGCACTACATTAAGTCTAGTCTGATCTGATTCGTCATAGAGCAGTTCAATAATGCGATCAAGCATTTCAAGGTCATAGATTTCAACTTTACCAGCTTTAAGTTGAGCAAGAGATACCAATGCTCTAGTGGCAGCTGTTCTAACATCTGAAACTTCATCAAATAGCATTTTGGTAAGAGGTGGAATAGATTTAGCTTCAATTGTCTTATCTTTTCCTTTTACATTAAAACTAATTGATCCTAAGTTTAATGCTGCTAGTTCTCTAATGCTTGCGTTTCTTGAGGCTAAATGAGTGTTAAGTCTCCCTAAAACTGGAGTCTATAGTAAAATAGTAGGTGCTCTCTCTCCTTCAGCCAAGATTTTCAACAGTCTAAGAATTAAAACCAAAATTTCTTCTTCTTTCTCGAGAATCAACTTGTCAACTAGTACTGGAAGAATTTCAAATTCGATAACTGCATCAACACCGAAAGTAAACTCTGCCAAGTTGATCAAACAGACATATGCGTTGTTTCTGATTTAGATTTCTTGATCATCAAATAGCTTCTTAACTTCCCTCACAATCTACTAATTAACCAATATTTCTCTGCCTTTCTCTGAGCAAGCCACTTGTAAAACAGCTCTACTTGCCAGCTCTCTGATAGTGTTGTCCTTTTCAGAGAAACTTTTTACGAGGTGCTTAAGTATTTGTGAATCTAGAGCGAAATTCAATTTGTCACCTTGATGGAAATCTTCGTTTATTTCTATAAGAACTTTTGTACGGAGTATATCATCCTTCCCTGACATTTCTCTGCACATTTTCTCTGTAACATAAAAGGAGTTTAGAATTGATATTTATGAAAATTTAATTTGATAACTGGCTTTAAGGAAATTATAGAACTAAGAATGAGGTTATCAAGCACAATATATTCATATAAAATAAAGCATTTGTTATAAAATCAATATTTATTTAAAACTTACCATATTTGTGATCGCCATAGGCAAAGGTTAGAGTTGATTCAGGTAATGGGTCAGGATTTATTTAGTTTCTGTGGAATCACATAATTAAATATTTTATGAATATCTTTAATAATTTGGATTTTTTTAATTATATTAATTAAGACATTAGCATACATTACAATTTATATTTTAGTGAATGAAATGAAACGGGGATTAGATAAAGTCTCTTCCATTATTATTTTATTTAATCAGTTATATTATAAATAAATTTCATTTCCCAATTTTATTCAAGTCATGAACACTATTCTATATTATTAGATTAATAAAAATACAATAAATTTAAATTCAAAAACACTAAAGTAATGGAAAATACATCAAATAACAATCTAGACAATCCTCGTAACAAATGGAAATAAACTGATTAATTTATGATTGCCCCAAGATCAGCCAGAGGGGCTAAAAATTAAACATCGGCACCAATTGGTGGTTAATTAAGTCAGCGAAATAATATGGACTATGACTACTTGTTTAAGAGTAAAATAATTCATTAAGTTTTTATAAATGCCAAAGAGTTTAGTTGTCATTAATTAATATTAATAATACATGAATACAATCAATTGGGTTACGTTAAAAACATTAAAATATTTAAGAATTTAATTTTAATAAAAAAATTTCATAACAGGTGATGTATCAAGTGGAAAAAGTAAAATTCTCGAGAGATTTGTGTACAACAGATTCGGTGAGAAAACTCAGCCAACTATCGGTGTGGAATTTATCCCCAAAAATATAGAAATGCTTGATGGAAGCAAAGTCAGGCTGTAACTTTGGGATACAGGTTAGCAATAAGTTCGATATTAATTTGATACATTTTATCTATTTATATAGCTGGGAGTGAGAAATACAGGTCAATTACTACTGGGCATTACAGGAATGCAGTGGGAGCTGTATTGGTCTACGATATATCAAATGCGGAATCATTTTATAATTTGAATACTTGGTTGGAGGAGCTGAGAGCAGTGGCTGATGAACATATTGTCATCGCACTACTACCAAATAAATGAAATATTTATAAACATTAAAATGTTGCAAAATTATACTGGAATAAAATAGATCGATTTTTAATATAAAAGTAATAAAAAATAAATGCGATATAATGTTCAAATCACCAGAACAGAGAGAAGTAATAAAAGAGTTAGGAATGTTATTTGCAAGAGACAATCACTTAATTTACATTGATGAGTGTTTTTATATAAACAATTCCCAAATCAAAATATTTATTTAAAATTAACATTGGTATATTTAATAAAAGTGTAGTGCACTGGCAGACATAGGGATTAAAGAGTTGTTTACTACTATGGTAGAGGGTATTATTCGAGTGTAAAACGAATTAGTGAGATAAGGAGTGAAAGATAAACGCATGTTGAAACTCAGAGATGAAGACACCAGTCTCCACTATAGTCATAGATGTTGTTATTGACTGACTATTATTGGCTCATTGACTTTAACTAAGAATTATAAGATATTACTTAAAAGTATTGCATACAAGAATTGAGAATTGAAGCTGATAGTAGAGTTAAAATATTAAATTTACTTTAAATTTGTAAAATTTTAATTAGTCATTTTTCACAATAGTACTAAATTTATAACTATACACATACATTTTATGTGTCTTACATCAATATAAATAATAATTAAAGCGAAAGTATTTATTAAATGTTTTATTTTTAGTTAGATTTAATTCTATATTAATTCACACAATATTTTATTGAATATTAACCCTACCCCCTATGAATTCATTAATTAATATATAACTAGTATTTATATTTTGAATTTAGAAAGAATTTATAGATAATTTAAAATGGCAATTAATATTACAGTGTATGAAGCACTCAAGAATTGTGCTCTCTCCCCAGATGCAGTCATAGACGCAGACCTCAATATTTTCTACCCAGATGCTGACTTCGATAAATTATAGGCAATCAAATAACTATCAAAAATAATTTAGAATTTTCATATTTATTGTAAATTTCAAGAAATAAAAAAAATTATAGAGTAATTACCATGCTTTAATGATAGATATATATATATATATATATAATTAAAAGTGATATAATTATTAAATAACTAGTTATGTCATTCGGAACAGATGAAGATTATAAAATATAAAAGATATCTTTTGACATTAATATTGCAAAAATAATCATAAATACGGCATTTTTATTGAAAATCTTTATAATTTTATAACATTTACTAATTTACCAATATAAATGGTGAAACTATAATTAATGATTGTAGAAATCACCATTAAACTTTTTTCATTACTAGAAATCGAAATTGATTTTGATAAAGTATTTTATTGTATAATTTAATGAATAAACTTATTGATGCTACAGTTATTTTATAATAAATTTTTATGTAGATTTCTTGATTAACTCAATCACATTGCAGGTGTATTTTTATATGATATGGTTAGATACAATTGGCATGGTTTAGTTCCTGACGAAGATGATCTAGTAATATATCATTTATGTTGCTAATAAACTTAATTATTATTATTATATTATAAAAGTATCTAATGATACCCATAATTAATCTAAATCCACATATATTGTAAGAGTAAGTTTATGTGTGTAAATATAGAATATCGTGAGGTAATTAATAGAATTTGAGCATGAAGATTATAATCTTAAAAATCTGCAAGTAAGTTGTTTATTCACATTTTCATAATAGTGTAAATAAAAGGATAGTAAACAATTATTTTATAATTTAGTAACTAAGTTTTCAATAAAATATATAGGCGAAAATATTGGCTCATATAGTCCTGCATAAATATCCTAATTGCTGGGAGAATTACTTAGAACCAATTGTTGATTTGCTATAAAAGTAAGGAAAAAACCATTTTTATTAATTAACATTATTATATTTATAGGTAAACTGGGGCTCAAAGTACAATATTTTATAAAAAGGAGAAGCTTAATAAAGAATCGAAGAGAAATTATCTTTATTTTTTTACATTTTCATAACTTAAACAAGATCGATTGAATTGTCACTAATTTTTTTTATAGTGATAACTTCATAAGAATTGAGCTCGCAATAAAAGTCCTAATAAATTTATTAAATTTGCTAGAAGATGAACCTATGAAACTGTTTCATTAATTTGTGCCAAAAATTCTACCAAGTTTGTATTCGGCATTTACTAATGGAGAGACTGATGCTCATGGAAGAGATTAGATTTTGGAAGTATTTAAAATTAGAATGTGAATTGGGATTGATATATTCCAAAATAAAATTAAATTAAAGTACTCAATCTATGTCTACGAACAGTGTCATGGGCAGATGGAGTTGATAACGAATTAGTTGGAAATTGCCTCAATGAGACCTTCAACACTTGGATGGCTCTTATAAAATAAATCATCAAAACAAATCCAAAGGCTTTCTTTGACGTTAAGAAAAATGCTCTGAAATGTTTGACAGTTATCTTCAGAGATTTTATGACTTACTCGAGAGACTGCATTAACCAGATATTAGAGCCAAGTTGGCAATTGCTAAATTTTCATCTTCCAGTTTTCACAGAGGTGCTCGGTTATAACTAAAGCCTGAAAGATTTCTAGGGAGACGACCAAGAAACTGAGGAATACAATAAAGGTTATGAGAGTGAAGAAGAGGGAGAACCAGAGGGTGTTGAAGGAATGACGCTCTAGCTAATTGAACTTTTGACTACATTAATTTCTAGACAGAATGTTCAAGAAGTTGTTAAATAAGGCATTGTACCTCTAATTACAACAATAAGCAGTTATATGATCATTCAGCACTCTTAAGAGAGATAGCACGTTGGAGACAATCAGCATTTTATTCATGAAAAGGACGAAGATTTCTATAAGCAGAGAACTATCAGAAATTCATGCTTAGATCTGATCTCTTCTCTTATTGATGTATTTGGAGATTTAGCAGTGGAGTCAATCTTGTTTGTTGTTGAAAATTTGTTCCTAACAACATCAGCTTCTCAAAGCTCTCCAACTAAAATCAAGTCGAGCGTTCAAGCTTAGAGTGTAGAGGAGGTCAACATCTATGACTATACTTACTCTTCATCACATAGAAAACACACATGGAAAAAGAGAGAAGTTGCTCTATTTTTGATTGGAAGATTTGCTGACAGCATTTCCATGTTCAGAATCAGAAACCCTAATTACAACTTAAGAATATTGATTGAAGAAATCATGAAAACTAATTTTGAAAAATGCAGAATTAAGAGCTATCTTAAAGGGAGAACTTTATAATGCGCTTCTCAACTTTCAGAAATAATGCCAAGAGATTATGAGGAATTACATCAAAGTATTCTTGAGATGAGCATTGATTTCTTATGTGAAAAGAGCAATCTTAGTTCTATAAAGTTAGTGGCTACTTAATGCTTACTGAAATTCGCAAGAAAGTTGAAGACAGATACTCTTATGCCTATAATTAGAGATAGATTTGAGTTGATATTAGATGAGCTAACTGGTCTCTTAGACACAACTTATCTCGAGACAATTTACTTACCAATCCAGGTATTCGTTCAATATTCGAGATTGAATGAAGAAATTGTTGCATAGATGGCTCCTAAGATCACTCCCAAACTTTTAAAATTCTTTAAGAATTATCACAGCGAAGGAGCTCTTGCAAATGAATTGCTAAACTTGTTTAAAATATGGTGCAACTATGATGCCTGCAGAGATATTTTTGTTAATACATTCATACCTTTTATCATGGAGATTATTGATAACTACTATCAATCTACTCCAAATGTTGAGAATAAAGATTCGATGCTTGTACCTTAAAACTTAGTAGACTTGTCAGCTGATAAATCTCAATCTAATAATGCAGATGGAAAAGTTATGAATATTGTTGATTCCTCTATACTTTAAGTTAAAATACTTATAGTTAAGAACTATTTTTCTCTTTTCTTTATGATTACTACATATTAATGGATAAAATACTCTAGCATGTAATTGATCTACTATGTACACTTTTACGCAAAACCAAAGATAAAGACTCAACTGATTTCTAAAAGATCACAGATGTCTTCCCTAAACTCCTTGACTATGTCAACAAAAGTGAAGATATGTTCTTGTTACTTCATGGAACTGCAGCTCTTAAGACTTTCATTCATTTGGGTTCTCAGGAGATAAACTATTACAATTAATTAGAAATTGAATAATGTGATTAAAATTTAGACTATACTCAAGAAGACACAACCAAAAGAAATCATAGAGGTAGCAAAGAAACTTCTCTCACCCACTACAAATGAGCAAGCTGCACTATGTCTTGGAAATTATGTAATTTAAATCTTCCACAAAATTCAGCCTAATATTGATACAAGCTTACTCATGAACGTAGTCTGGAAGATATACAAGTCTAGAATGCCTTAACTTTTTATTTAGAATTCATATTAAATTGGACAGATTTATCTCTTTTAATTTTTAATATTTTCAATGCCTTCAATCGTGTAATCCCTAGTTTTGATATTCGCTCGTTTGATCCACTCTCACCCCAAGGAAATTGTAGAGTTCCTCTCAGAGACATCAATCGATAATCGTATCTCCCTGAAGATTGTGCTTGACAAGTGGCTCTTACAGCAACCACTCTTCCGCGGCTACTATACTAAAAACGTGACTTTCTCAGCATTAATGAAGTTGTTCATTCAGAGAGACCCCAGGATAGAGAGCTTGATGGTTATTGGCTATAATCCATCACATTCCAATGTCAACAGTGAGGTCAATGCTCCATTCAAAATCCTCTCTATTATGCTCAGATACCTAGATAATCTAATTCTATAATTTTATCAATTGCATTTCATCATAAGTTAAAGTGTTGTTGAATGAGCTGTCCCCAAAGAAAGGCAAGAGAACACTGCCACCCCCAGATAGCTACAATGATGCAGATGAAGAGGAACAGAAGAGTGGAGGTATCACACCAGGTTATAGTCTAAGGAGAGATTTACTTGGAGATGGAGTGCGTCTTGACACGATGGAAGGTGACGACGAGGATGGCAACTATGATGATGACAATGACGATAAACACAATCACAATAATCATAGAGTAGTATTCTTAATTAGATTAAGTATAATAGATTATCCAAATTAAATTACTTATGATTAGAATGACGGTGGCACTGATAAGATCGAGGTGAACTTGGATGATGTGCAAGATGACGATGATAACGAAAGTCTGCTTGGTCTTAGAAATAATAGCAAATTTCATAACAGAATATTAATGAATTACATAATAAATATAGCAGTTTATTGCAGGGAGGAGGACTGTTTACAATCAAGGAATCGAAAGATGGAGGATTGGCAGACATGGAGACCGGCTCTGAGGTGTACATGTCCGAGTTACTTGCTGGGTTTGATATGGAAGACTACGAAGAAGCAGAGGATTAAAACGAGGAGGATCTCATTGAATTGGGCGACTCATTCGGCAATATCAACTTAAAGGTAGGTTATATTTTCTCTTATACTATGAATGTTTATTCAATTTATATTATAAAACCAAATAATTTAAAATAGAAAACCAGATTATTTATTCAGAATATTTTTTAATGGCTTCTTATTAATAATAAAAATATCTAATATAAAGAAATCAGAATCTATTATTTAGAATGGCATTTTTTATATAAAATAATTCTTTTTTGATAATTACCATGTATTTTTGCCCATTTTAACAAAATCTATTTTCATTCCCAAAACATAGCCTACGCTTCTTTGAGTGAACATTATATACCTTTTATCTTACTCTCTCCCTCATTATTCTATATTTACATATAAAGTGGTTTTAGAACCATATACAAGACACACTAGCTGAATTCACAAAAACAGACAAGGCAGGAGCAGAATATCTCATGTACTGCGTGCGCCAGCTGACCAACGAAGACCAGGAGCTCGCCAAAAAATACCTAAAACTCGGTGCCAAAGCAACAGTATGAGTATGATATGAAAGCAAGGGGTCAAAATATAAATATACGAGTGTGATTGATTGATTAATTGAGTGAATGATTAAATCAATTATTTTTAGTTTAGTCAGCTTAAATATTCCCAAAATAGTATCAAAAATTATATCTATAGTTATTATATTGATTATTATATTGCAATCTTTCAATAATAATAATTTATAACAATTACCCTAACTTCTAAGAGTCACTAAGACTATAAGACTAATAATAATACTTAAAACAACATTAGCTATAAGTTAAAGGCGTTTTATATTAAACTATTATTTGTTGAATTAAAACACATTTATATATCCTTAATCACTTTCTGAGCTTAAGAGCGAGGTCCTTGTCGATATCTTTTCTCATGACCTTGGCAACAGCTAATTCAAAGTCCTCTTGTGTGAGTGATTATTTTATGTAAATTTATTGACTTTAAATAATTGTAGTATACTGTGTGACGTGGATTCTGCGTTCTCTGAGTGCGTACATACCAGCTTCGGTGCAGACAGCTTTGCTTTCGGCACCACTAGCACCAGGCATAAGCTTGGAGATCTTGTTCAAGTCAATTCCACGCATCAAATTCATCTTACGGGAGTGGATCTTCAAGATATCAACTGATTTGATTTTAAACAGAACTTTGATTAAAAAATAAGCATAGTTTAAAGCAATCTATAGAATCTGTTAACAGCAAGTTACTTTAGAGTTTTATCCTCTTATTTTACTTTTTTAAACATATGAATATCAAGACGAGCGTCTTCGTTTGGATTGGGGAACTCAATCTTTCTATCGATTCTACCTGGTCTTAAGAGTGCATCATCCAAGATATCAATTCTGTTGGTGGCCATGATGATTTTGATCTTGTTGGTGGCTTCGAAACCATCTAACTGATTGAGCAACTCAAGCATAGTTCTCTGCACTTCAGAGTCACCTCTGGAACCCTCGATTCTCTATCCTCCGATGGAATCGATTTCATCCATGAAAATGATGGAAGGAGCGTGGGCACGAGCCATCACGAACAATTCTCTCACCATACGAGCACCTTCACCGATATACTTCTGCACAAGTTATATATATATAATAACTTTGTTGTGTTTATATGACTAATGATAATATAAATTGGAGTAAAATGAAAATAAATTCAATTTAATTAATGTATATTAAGTTCACTACCACTAACTCTAATGAAAGTACAGTCAGTGTGATGAGCGACTGCTCTTGCCAAAAGAGTTTATTATGAAATTGTATTTTCATATGTCATATAGAGTTTTACCAGTACCTGGTGGACCATAGAGCAAGACTCCCTTAGGTTGTGAAATACCTAAACTTTCAAATATTTCAGGATGCTTAATTGGCAATTCAATGACCTCCTTGACTTCCTTGATTTGTTGGTCGAGACCTCCAACCATGTCATAGGTGGAGTCTGGGACCTTCTCGACCTTCATGAGGTTGACGAGTGGATCGGTCTTAGATGGGAGGATTTTGTGGAGAAGGTAGGAGTCAGATTTCAATGCCACTCTTGTGTTTGGAGTCAGTAAGTCCACATTGATCTTTCTGTCCACATCAATTAATGTACAATAAAATATCAATTATTAAATAATTGTACATCAACAACGTACTTGCCCTCACCACCGATCTTAACTAAGCACTTCTTCTTGCCCATCATCTTAGTAACTTCACCAATTTGAGAAGCTGGCTGCAAAAGTATTGCTTGTAACTATATCTAAAATTTGTTTATCTATAAATTTCTATTTTATATATCATATTTATATAAGTCTCCTGAACAGATAATAATTAGTTGAATTATTTAATATATTATGAATAAGTACAATTCTTCCTTGAGATTCTTAACCAAATTGTTCATTTCATTTCTCTGAGCTTCTAATCTTCTCAAATTAGACTTCTTCTCTAAGATTTTCAATTCCAGTTCCTCTACTTTCTTCTTATAGTAAGATTCAAGACCTTGAGATGGTTCTTGACTCACCAGTGATTGAGTTCTTTCAAGTATATATCATATATAAGATTATATTTTGATTTTTAAAAATTATATATTTATACACCTATATAACATTTGATAAAAGAGAAAAGTATCAAAGACATGATAAATATGTGTGAATGATGGTAAAAGTAGAAATAAGACTAAACTTATTAAAGTATTTTAAATTTATAATTTCATTTTTCTCGTTAATTATAATTTCAATTCCACTTATTATTCCTGAATTTTCACAATGCTTTCATTTGATTTAATAAATATATACCATATGAATTTTTTTTTCGGGGAAATTTTTGTAACTAAAGAATAAATCAAGAGTTAATTAGGTAAATTTATTTAAGATTTTTCATAAATATAAGATACTTATAGCTTACTTATTTCATTGATGTTTTATAATGAGTGGTGTTTAATTGATAGATTTCAGTAAATACCTTTCTATACCAATGCAGAATGAAGTGAATTGTATTTGCCAATAATTTTATAAAAAATTAATATTTAACAATAATATCTGAGTTTTAATCTCTCATTATAATTATATTAGATTGTTTATATTTATTTACCAAAATGAATATCTCTTGAAGCTTTTGGCATGGCGACACTGCCATAACGTTTCTTTAGCTTTAAAAACTCATTATCGTAAGATAATGGACCAGGGGCATCCTGTTTTCTAAGGTTCAGCAATCCTCGATCTGCTTTTGACTAAGTGTACATTTCATATGTATTAAAAAAATAATGGAACAATTCGATTTAATCATAAGCATAATTGTACATGAGAGAAGATTTCATAGCAACATTTGTAATTTTATCATTATTGTTGTGATAGGCGCCTGGTCCTAAACCCTCTCTTCCATAGAAGTGAGACTCACCTCCATGATATTACACTCTATCCCATTTGTCGTATTTATTTCCAAAAATCAAATTTAAATAGCTATTACACTAATTAAGTGACACTTATTTTATAAAACTCATCCAAACGTAGATTATGACTTGCTTGGTACCCTATTAAGATAACTGATGCTATTGATATCATGATTGTTATAAATGGGTCCTGGGGTAGTCTAGTCTTCCTTGTCCACCTTATACTGCTATTTCTAGCCATACCCAATTCCAATTTTCTTATATTAATTCTTATCAGAAGTCAAGTTTGTCGTGTAGGAGATTGGTACATTTTACTTAATTTGCCTTATATGGTTTTCCTCGAAAAATCTATCTTGTTTCCCTACAGAAAATTGCAATTTCTTGAAATAAATGTTGTCTTGGTCTGGAGAGTATACGTTTAAACCTGGACTGTGCATACCGTAGAAAGCCTAAAATAGTGTAAATTATTTGGATTTTTGCATTTTATAAGATTGTTAATAAGGATATAACAGTTACACCAATTTCTATTTGGTATGTAAGAAAAAAAATTTTTTTTTGGATAACTTACGACAGCATGTTCAGGAAACCAAGTAGTCTTAGTTTTCTATTTGATGCTAAAACTAGGTCCACTTCTCTTACTGCCCTCCATTATTTGGCTTCCAATGTAGCTTTTTAAGTTATAGTCTCCTGGACCGGTCTGATTCAAATATGTCGACAGAGCTTTATGTAAATCAGCTGAAGAACCTTTAATTTTATTTTTTTATTTAAAAACTAGCCTTAAAGGGGATCTAGTAATATTTTCAAACTAAAAACCTTAATGAATATTTGTGTTTCTTGTTAAAGTAGAAGCCAATGTTCTTTGTGAGGCTTTATTCACTAAATAGATAAAAAGTTATAAGCAATCATTCATACATTGTGAATCATTAAGATAAGATATAACTGATCGATTGGGTGTGCGGGTATAATCCAGAGTTGCATTTAATTTGCCATTTCTACCAGTAGTTGATTTAGGGCCACCTCCTGTAGACAAATATTTCTGCATTCATAAAAAATAAATTTATGTTTTCAAGAATCCTAACAATTAAATGACAAATACAGTTATTTTATGATAATTATAGTAATTTAATTAGCTCATCTATATCTCCACTTCCTGCAATCGATGAGTTCTGTAACCTTTGCTATCTTATTTATTTAGCCTTCAAGTCATTAATTCTTTGTAAATCTAAAAAAATTGTAAGATTTTATATTTTTTATTTTAAATCATTATCTCAACAACATACCTCTAGTATATTTATAAACCAATTCTCAGATATTTACAATTAGATTTAGCGAAATAGTATTAATTTATAATATTTTATACCTATATTCGAATGTGAATGTTTATGCCCTTTGTTACCAGGTTGGACACCATTAAATTAAGGAGACATTTGTTACTCCCAATCAGCTTAGTTTATCACCTGATTTTTATCGAAATTGTACAAAAGACTGTTATTTGTGTTTTGCACTTGAGATTAACCTGAGACACCCTGTGTTGTATTAATTTTACATTTCATTTATTGTATATAAAGCTATAGAACTAATAAAAGTAAATGAGTGAAATGAAGTTTAAATAATTAAAATATATATAAATTTGATGGTATTAAGTTTTGATTGATCCATCATATTTTAAGATTTTTCGATTTTATATAAATATTTATTTTAATTATGGCTTAATAAATAATAAAAAATAATGTGAATCTGAAAGCTCATCTCTTAGTATTTTAATATTTAAGAATTAAACTATTAAATGCATATAAATCTCAATTTTAAGCTTCAATCTGTTGAAATATATAAAATATAAACTATTTTTTTAAATATATATTATGAAGATTTTATATATTAAAAATTTATAGTCAAGTATTTTTTATATTTTCAGCAACTTCCTTGTCATTAAGAACTTAAATTGGTTCTGGTTCTATAAGTTTATTCTTTGAATTAGTCTCTAGTTTAACAGTTGTTCTATTCATTGCCTCAGTGGCCATTCATTTGAAAATAATAGTTACATATGAAATATTAAAAACTTTTAATTATAAATTTTTACATCTTTGATAATCTTATTTGTTGAAATAATATTGTATAATTCTCCTTCTAATTAGCTCTCTTTCTTTGTTCATTAACCTACTTTGAGTTCTTGGTGAAGGAGAGGGGTGAGTCCGCTCTGATTGACAATCTTCCTGATTTATGGTGTGTAGTCTGCCATCCAAATCGCTTGTAGGCTTCTTGAAGTATTTATCGTACAGACTAATCATTAATTAAGTTATTAAAATGCTAAGGTATTGCTTTTTCTTTCATATTAACTATATAACATGAAGAGGAGTTTCATTAAATGAGAGAAACAAATGTTTTAAATAAATATAGACTTTGAAGGAATTACTTTTAATCACTTGAAACTGGTTCTACTTGATTCTTTGCACCAATATCTGCACTTTTAAGTGGGCTATTTCTTGCTGACTTTTTAGGTTTTAAGGGAGAGCTCTGCACTAATAATTATTGAGTTTCAGGGAATATTTAATCTTCTACTATTTCGAATTTTGGTTATTTTTACTTTCTTTTCCTTATTGGCTTTATAAATATAATTTAAATTTCTTTAAATGAAACTCAATTTTAGATTTCCAAAAGATATTTAATAATTTTGGCTTTTATGTAGGTTCATCTTCAATGATCTTATTTGATGTACTTTATTCAAGTTATACAGAAAGTTCAGTTTTAGTTATTTCTTTAGGTTTATCTACTTTACTTGCTAATACAGCAATCAAATTTAATGTATGTTTCAAAATTTAACTATATCAAATATTTAAATATATGTGAGATTAATCATTGACCTACCACATACTATCTCTTAAACTTCAAAACCATCATCAAAATGTGAAATCTCTTGAAATTCTAGACTCTTTGCTAAATTACTAGATTTTTACTTTTTAGTAAGATTTTATGGGTTATTTATAGTGTTACTTGATTGTTAACTCCCTTTGATGTACAATCTATTTTTAGCTGTATAGATGCACATGTTTTTTGAACTCATAGAGATGTTTGTTACATGTTAGTTTAAGAATTGTTCAATTGGAAACTAAAAATAAAATAGTTTATAGATATATAATATATGGCTTACTCTAGTAGAATCAGATTAAAATGCTTTAATTTACATAAATTTTTTGAATAAATTGCAAATTTGACAATTATAATTAAAATTCTTAATTAAGCAAGATAATGGAAAATAAAGTTAACAGATAACAACAATCTATCAATAACTCCTATAAAAATCTTATGTTTCATCCATTAAACTTGAAAAATTAATCCTACTAAAAAAGTAATTTGATAGCTTAAAATACAGAAATTTACTAAAATTAAATCGAAAAGGCTAGACCTTTGAATATACATAATAATGGACAAAAGTTTAGGAGTTTTAGATTGGATTAAGAGCAATCTAAATTATTTGGTAATTTTCCAACGACAGTTGCCAATTCATTAATTTAAAATACTGGCAATACTACTAAAAATAGCTAACTATACTCTAATGAATTTCATGCTAAAAATAGTGACGATTATATAAGTTAGCTATAAAAAATTTTGTATAAATAAAGTCACTAAATTGTATCAGGAATATTAAAATAATTCAGACCTTTAAAGTCTTGTTTTAATTGAAAATTAATTTCAAATATTTTAGCAAACTTACCAGACTTCTTAAAAACAATCATAATCCTAAAACATAAAGCATCTAAAGCAACTTCGCATAAACAGTGAGGATTCGAAAATTTCACATCGAAAAACAGAAAATAATTTTACTACTTAAAACTTAACTTAATCTGCAAATTTTGAAAACCTCAATCTTCTCTCAAATTAATAGAAATAAATAGCCTAGATTTATCAAACTTAATAAAATACTGACTAACAAAAGATTAGAAAGATGCAGAATCTTAATAATTTCTAGATTTAGAGTGGAGTAAAAAATTAAAACAATCTTTAGTAAAAAAGCATGCAATTGAGACAGGATTTGACTAGTTAAGAAAGTACTGTAAAACAATAGTTAAACGGAGATGATTAATAATTTTAATTTGATAAAAGACAAAGTAGCATATATTAATTAGAAAATTTAAACAGAGAATAAGGTACAACTGGTACTTCAGAAAGATTACAACTGTTACAATACAATTCAGCAATCAGATAGAAAATATCCCAAACTTAGAGTTCAAATTAAAGACCACAAAACCAGTAAAGAGCCATTCATACTACTTAAAATCGATAATCCAAGGGTCTAAATGCTTTTACCTAATATTTATAAGAAATGAATGGTCAAAGCTAGAAGAGTGATTCTACTTACAATTAAACAGGCTTTAAAACCTCTTTTGGATCTTTTAAGACAATTTTTAATATCAAGCATTTAAACAATATTCAATCTGCTATGTACACAAGCTACAACACTTAATCTTCTTAACATAATAACAATGATTTAATTTCAGAAAACAATAATCAAATACAAGGAACCATAAAGCCTTTGCTTGATGGTTATAAAACTATAAGTTAATTTCATTAAACATAATAAGGGAATTTTAGAATGGTAAATCTCAGAGATCATTTTAATCTTTTAAAAAAGTAAAACGCTGATAGTGAATTATATGTTTGGGGCTCTAACTAGGAGGGGTAGCTTGGACTTGGATAAATTTCAGAAGATAAGAAATCTACAACCTTCATATCTGATCCATATTAACTGAGCTTAGGATCTAACTTAAAAATTGCAAAGATAGCTTGTGGAGCTGGTCACACAGTGATCCTAACTTTGAATCATTAATTGTTTTCTTGGGGTTGCAACACCTTAGGCCAACTTGGTCTTGGTGACACAAAATCAAGATCTTCTCCCACTGAGATAACAGCTCTAAAAGGTGATAGAGTAGTTGTTGACATAGCTTCAGGTGCAGGTCATTGCCTTGTACTGGATAGTTATGGAATAGTATATAGTTGGGGGGCCAGTGCAGACTTCTAAACAGGTCATTTAGTGGAACCAGCACTCGAAGGCGATACTAAGCAATTTATAATTGTCCCTAAAAGATTAGAATCTCTTTGTCAAAAATCGATTTAGGTGTTAAGAATGAGTTGTGGAATAAAACATACGGCTTTAATAAATAGTAAAAATGAGTTAATATGTTTTGGAAGCAACGAATTCGGGCAGTGTGGTGATGGTAAATACGGGAATATAAAAACAAACTTTGACATTAATATTCATCTGAAAGGGAGATAATTAGATAGTATAGTATGTGGAGGTGCACACACAGTTGTTAAAACTTAGATATAAGAAATATTTTCTTTCGGACTCAATGATAAAGGACAACTGGGCTTAGGTGTTATGAATTAAATCGTTCCAATACCTTAAAAGATTAAAAACTTCACAAGCTTTAACATTATAAAGATTGATTGTGCAGGTAAGTAAATATTCTGGGTTAAACCTTTTTATAGATGAATCTAGCTGTGCTCTCACTTAAAATGGAGATATTTTTGTATGGGGATGAAATAAAGACAATTTGTTTTCTCTAGGATAAAATAGACATAATATCATCGATCCTACTAGAGTAAGATTATACAACTAAAATGAAAACTTTGAAAGGCAAAATTTAGAATTTCTAATAATAATAACTAATTTGATAAATTGGTTTTATTGTATCACTATCTAGTTTTAAGATTTCTAACTCCTTATTATGACGATTATTGTTAATTACTCCTAAAATTTTGAGTTGTACTATGAAACGTTTAGTTAATTTGCACTTATCATGTTTGGCTATATTATATTACTATTTTAAGTAGTGATTGACTGTTATGTGTTTTCCTTTTTAATTTCTTTTACATATCCACCGCCAATACGCTTCAATACTTTTTAAGCATCTTTATCATTAAAATTATCGTTTTCAGTGGGCTAACGTCGCTCTCTTTCAAAATATTTCTTATTTTATTCCATAAGATTTTGCAATTCTATTTCAAGTTAGTCGTTTTCTTCCCTAATCAGAGTATTTACTATTCTATTTTTAAAATTATGAACTAATTTATTGAAAATTAACTTAAAAGATTACAAATAAACTATTATTAAATTAATCAGAGTCCCTCTAGTTTTAAGATTTCTATTTTCTATAAGCTTTTAATTTTCTTAAATTTATCGTGTTTAAGTCAAATTTCTTTAAATTTCCTTCTTTTTCTCTTTTTATTACGGTTTCTCAATATCCTTCTACTCAGGCTTTTTATTTTCAGCAAAAAGCATTAAATATATTAAAAAATTTTAGCACATTTCTCTAAAAAATAAGGTGATAATGAAAATAAGAAATTTATTGAATGAAATTTTAGCAGATTATATAATTATTTAATTTAGTGACTCAGTAATTTTAAACATGGAGGACTTTGATTTGTTATACTTGATGAAGACGCCATTCTACATGGGATCCTTTGATAAAGCACTCTAAGAGGGTGAAACTGTGGAGATTATTATTTATGATTAATGATAAATAATATAAAGAATGAATGTATAACTTCTTGATCTCATTTTGGTTGTAATTTTACCCAAAAATTGAGATAAACATAGATGATCAGAGAAACCAAGTATTGAAGAACTTATTGACAGTGAGATCTCTTACTTGCAGAAATGATTTCCAATAATTGAAGCAATTTATGCAAACTTTGTTCTCAGATCCCAATCAAAAGCAAGAAGTAGCTAATTTTTCACTCTTAGTGCAATATTTAGCATAAAAGGTAAGTTAATTGATAAACTAAAATGAAATGAATAATTTATTAAGTAGACTATATAAACGTTGTGAGATATTTGTATATTAACTTATTTAATTAGAAAATTGATGTGCAATTTCTGCAAAATACCTTCGATGAGTGGATTAGAGACCCATAGAGTGTTCAAGCAAATGTTACTTTTTTAAAATTACGTTATAATAAATATAACCATATTTATATTTTAAATTTGTACTTTGTTCACCTTGATGGTTTACTACTTCTACATTGAGGAAGATTACAATAGACTTTTCTACCTTCTAAACAATTCAAAGAATCTTGAATTGTAAGAATTTACTATATCATAATGAAAGAATTGCTTAATAATTCCTATTTATAGTTTGTCTTTGAAGTTAGTGGCATACTTGAGAATTAACAGAGCAGACTTGGGAGAGTAAGTTTTGAAATAAATGAAAGCAATTGATGAGGATAGTTGTATCACTGCACTTTCGGAATGCTGGTTAAATGTAAGACAAATCTTTAAGATATGTACATAAATTTACTCATTGAAATTATAGATTCATTCAAGTGGATAAAACTTCACAACTGACACACTCATAAATACTCTGAATGAATTGGGTGAGAAATATGGCTACACAACTAAAACATACAATTTATTGGCGATTTCACTCATGCTAAAACTTGACTTAGATCGTGCTGCAAAAATCTTTGAGAGTGCGCTCAATGATCTATAGCTTGACACTCCAGAGGGTGAAGCAAAGCATTTGTATGTTATATTCATGTATAATATTATTAAAAAAATCGATTTAATATATAAATCATATAAAATTGAATAAATTTTGAGATTATATGTTGGAAACAATGATTTAGCCAGTCTTCTTACAAATTACATAAAATGCAACACAATGAGAAATGGATTAGGATAAGGCAATGACTAATTTATTTTATATATAATCTATTAATTTAATTAATAATATGACTACTTCAAATCAGATGAATTGAATAAGCGTCTGTTCATTTATCTAGGAAAAATTAATCAGGGTTTGCTGGCTGAATTCTTTGAAGAGCGCAAGAAGGCAAGTGACATGTTTGATAGTGCCTTGAAATAAGTGTAGTGAATAAATATTTTAGAAATTTCTCATAAAAAGCCCATTTCTACAAGTAAAAATGTTCATATAAATTAAATAAATGCATAAAACTGGATTACTTTAAGCATTGTTAAAGAGGATTAAACCAACATTTATTATAAATGTTTAGATATCAATGTATTAAATGATAAATCAAATCTTTTATTTAAAATACTTTAGTAAAATAGGATAAAAACAAAATTTTATAAAAAAAATAATTTATTAATACAATAGCAATTATTATTATTAAATTATAATCCAAGTTAGTGGAACATAAGAGCGAAATGCCCAACTTCTCGACCTACACAAAGAACTTCATTCAAACCCTCATCCGAGGGTCCAGACTCAAAGACATCATCGACACCATCATCTCAGAGTCTATGAACAACGATTGGGGACACCTTACCATCCAGAAAGTTATCTACATCGCCAAAAATGTTGCCTAGATCAACCCAGCCCTAATCTTCAAACTTAGAAATGAAGCCAAAATCAGAGCTCACAATCAGAACAATCACTACATTGCTAACTGGTTAGAACTCCTAGCTCAGTCACTTTACCTAGTCCAAGTTAACAACAAATGGATCCCTAAAACCCAACAGCCAGCTACTGATTTTGGAAATCTCAACTCCTCTTCACCGGAGTTCATTCCAAAGCCTTCCTCCCCCACTAACACCAAAATTGACTTCTAACTTACCAGCGAACTTACATAGTTCCATAACAAGTTCACTCACCAAGAACTCTAGAACCTTAACTAACAGTTCATACAGGAAGAGCAGGAATACTTAGCTTCCCAATGCGCCATCCTTTAAGCGCCAATAGACAAGTCTAGCTCACTAGACTATGATTCTGAAGCCGACATCTCCTTCTATGAAGGAGGTGAATAATCCCTGACGCATTCTAATGCGTCATCAATCAAGTTTCCTATTCAATAGGAGCCTTTAACCCTTATTGAGGAATCACCCTTTCATAGGATTTCTGACTAGGAAAAATTTAAACAAGATTCCTAATTAATAATAAAATATTAATCATTATTAAATATGAGTGAACACAGAGACGCCCAAATGAATGACAAATCTTCGGTCAAGTTCAAAGACCTTCCAGACTATTACTCAACTAAGACAGACCTAGCATTCAAATCCCTAGTCGACGAAGCCAACAAAGGCACCAAAGTCTCAGCCAGAACTCTTTTCAAAGCCTTAGAGCTTAAAGAGCAAATTGTCTCCCTTAGAATTCAATCAGCAACTCAAGGACTAGCTAACACAATCGCCTACTACTTCGAGTAAATCGAAGACATCCTTGAAAGAGACACCAAAGCTTAGCATACCATAGCTAACGACGACAGTACCCCCAAGCAAATCAGAACCTTCCTCAAAACCATTGACAAGCTTAGATCCTACAACTAAGATGTAATTATGTACTGCGACACAGACCAAGACCACATGCTCAACACAAACACTATCAGATTTAAAACTCCTTGGAATTTCTCCATGTCAACCTCCAAATGCAGCTGGATAATCTATTTTAAAAATTTAAATTTTTATTCAATAGAACCTTTCAACTGACATCATCTTCTTCATGAAGGAAAACTTCAAATCTTTCATCTCCCTTGGTCTCATTAAATTCTCTGTTAAAATCTTATAAGTCTAATCACCCATTAAATATAAACACGTAGGTGACGATGCAGTCACCATCTTAAGACAAGACAGAAGAAGACAAAACTAATTCACTGGTAGAAAACCCAACAACAAACAAAGACAACCAAAGAAACCCAGAAAAAACAACAAAAAGAGAAGAAACAACCAAAGGAACTGAGTTCCTTCATAATTGATATGCTCAGGGGGGCTCTGACCCCTCGATGCGAGTTAATTATTATTATTATTATAGCAATTATTCTAAGAGGGATTTGAAAACCTTTTTAAACATAAATATAGTATGATTTCAACTGATAATGATATAAATTACTTTGAAATAATATAAACAATTAGTTATTATGTGTAATATCTACTATATAAATTACAAATTAATAATAAATTTAATTTTCTAGTCTATAGTATCCCTAAAATAGAAATAAGAAAGCCTTATTAAATCACCATTTTAAATTGCTTAGTATAAATTTCATTTACCTATAAAAAGTTTTTATTCATACTTAATCGTTTTTTATATTTTTGTTTCTATGAATTAATTAAACATACCAATATATAAGTTTAATTTAAATTTATGTACATTGCATCATTATAAAATCACTTAGTCAAGATAAAAATAGTTGAATTATTCTTAATCATGTTAATAATTTTATTACAAGTATTAAATATTTTTAATAAATTTATAAGTATATGTCTAATAAATTATTAAAATTACATTAAATATATAATTTTAAATATAACTATTAAAAATCCTAAATTCATCAAATTATGAATAACTATTTATTTAAATATTGAACAATTAAAATTAAAAATATAAAATATTTACCTTATTCTTTGTTATGATAAAATAAATTAAATTGATAAGCTTAATAAATATCAGCTGAACATTAACTTTATTGATAAATTATCAAAAGTGTCTTATCAAACAATTAAAAATCGATTAATATTAATAAAAATTACCCTCTATAAAGCCAACACTTTAGCTGTCGAATATTTTGAAAACACAATATCCAATAAATTTTGAAATACTTCATTAATCGATATTAGCATTACATATTTAAATAAGTCTTATAATTTTCCAAATAAAGCTATCTATTTTAGAGTATATTTTTCTTATATAATTAGTAGGTAAATTACAAATTTAAAAAAATGTATTCAATTAATTAGAAATTTTTTCAGATATTTAATTATTTAACTACTTTTTGATAAATTGAAGAATGAATTTAATCATTATTTTATGGAAATTATTTTTTTATAGGGAGCCCTGATTAAAAGAATGTAATGCATTCATATCACATTTATTAGAATTATTTGTAACCAGTTTTTTTCTCCAATGTAATATCTTTTTTCCAACCTTAAAATTCAAAAAAATATAATCTCGATCAAACAATATTAAAACAAAGAAATGCATATACTAAAGAAATCAAATGAACAAGAAAAAAAGAAGTTTGATCAATATCCTTAATAAATAATTGATATTTGTGATTAAAATTCATAAATTTCAAAAAAATTATTTAAAACTTAATTATACTTTAAATATGTAAAATATAATTATCTTTTAAATTTACTAATTTTATAAAATCTAATTGGATTGGCAATTTAACTTAAATTCTTTTTATAATTATTTTAATTAAATTCTTTTAAATATAAAATTGTTGATTGTTTTTAATGGACTGATCTTTATATTCTGTAGAAGATATTATTTAATTCAACTAAATTTACTCATCTCAATTATAAAACTACTTTGTAAATTTAGAATTCAAAACTATAATATGTTATATTTTTTAGAATCTACTAAAGAATTGATAATATTTGTTCTTAAAGAGTATTTAAATCTATAATTTAATGTTTTCAAGTCTAAATAAAATGTTATTTCTTTCTTAAAGTAACTTTAAATCATACAATATTAAATGAAATAAACCAAAAACTTGCACTGCCGCCAAAAAAGAGTTTCAAATATCTTCAATTTCTAAAATCGTGATAATTTGAAAAACAATGGAATATTATTACGTTAGCAATAATATTGTAGGAATACATTTGATTTGGGAAAATAATTTTATAATAAATTAATTAGAAATCAAATTCGTGGCATTTAAATTTCTGGAAACCTATACAATATGGTCTTCTAGATAGAAAATTCAAAATTAGCTGGACTTAACTATTGGCGGTACCCCTCTATCGCATCCACAGACCGAGATACGCAACTTTAATTTTGAGTGATTTGTTTAGTTGATTTTAGTGTCAAAATTAAAGTTGCGTATCTCGGTCTGTGGATGCGATAGAGGGGTACCTCCAATAGTTAAGTCCAGCTAATTTTGAATTTGCTATCGAACAAGTACCATATTGTATAGGTTTCCAGAAATTTAAATGCCACGAATTTGATTTCTAATTAATTTATTATAAAATTATTTTCCCAAATCAAACGTATTCCTACAATACCCTTAAATTATTTAATATTAATTTGCCATTATGATTTTTATAAATAATTTAAGTTAATACATTCAGTATTTATAAACTTAATTTTTTTCAATGCAAATCTCATTTCCTATTTTCAGTAAAGTCAATTTTAGATTTTTCATCTATAAATTAATTATTAGCCATTTTTAATTATAAAACTCTATAATTAAACTTAAAAGGTCTTCAACTAATAAATTAAAAATATTTCAAGAATTGGATACTTTTTATTTTATATTTAATTAAAATTATTTATATAAATCGGTCAGTTTATAAAACTAAATCATATAAATGATTAAATTGAAATCTTTTTTAATGTAAAAGATTGTATATATTTTCTAATATTTATTATAATTAATATGAAATTAAAACAATATTTTACTGTACTATTAAATTTAAACATTTCAAGTTTATGGATTTCTTTAATCTACATAAGCGCTAATATATAGTCCTAAGAGTCCTGATTGTATAATTACATATTTTAAACTCATGATAATATTAATATTCTATAAATGATTGTCTAACTCCAAGGAAATATAACAAAAATGAAAATTAACAAACTTTAAAATATCAAGGAAACACCTAAAAATATTAGAAGGGTAAATAAATGACTAATTAGGGAATCATCATAAAAAATTGTCACAAAATTGATGAGACCATTATTACTAAATTGAGTGATATAATATCCAAATTGCTAATAAGTTATCTTTTATATAGATTTAATTTAATTATTTTCAATAGTGAATGTTAAGATAATCTATAATAGAACTCATGCACATCTCAAATCATAAAATTTTTTAATTATTTGTATTAATAAAATTGAAAAAATACAATAAATACAATTTATTATTAGTTTTAATTAATAAAAGAAATAAGGCTATGGGATCAAACACGCCCCCCCATAATGTATACTTTTCTTTTTGTAGTCTGATAGAGTTTTTGACGCTGAGTAATAGTAGCTAATAAACTACGAGTGTGCGATCAATAGTTTCGAGATATGGCCCCATATAAGTTCACATTTTATATATAAAATTGTAGTAAAAATTATATAAAAATTTAATTTTTCTTTAAAATATCATCTTAGAGGATTTATTGAAAATTTAGAGAATTTATTTAATTATCAAAATAATTTCACAATAAATTATTTGTTTTGGACTTTAATTTTATTACAAGAATGTAATATAAATTTATTATGAAATTATTTTGATAATTAAATAAATTCTCTAAATTTTCAATAAATCCTCTAAGATGATATTTTAAAGAAAAATTAAATTTTTATATAATTTTTACTACAATTTTATATATAAAATGTGAACTTATATGGGGCCATATCTCAAAAATATTGATTGCACACTACTAGTTTATGAGCTACTATTACTCAGCGTCAAAAACTCTATCAGACTACAAAAAGAAAAATATACATTATGGGGGGGCGTGTTTGATCCCATAGCCGAAATAAATGTTCTTGTCCCTTTAGGCATATTTAGATTTAACAAATAGCAAAAATCCTAACTCAGATAAATCAGTTTAAAAATCAGAAATTTCTGTAAAACAACCTATCTCTTAATTAGCTGATGTTATTAGTATTTTTAAAAGATTTATAAATATTTATTTAAATCGGATTTATGAAAGCAAATTAAAAAATAATTCTTTTATAATAAAGAAGGTCTTGGAAAATAATAACTTAAAAATTAACAAAAGTAAATTTTATTAAATAACTCTAAATATCAATCAAATATAAACAAATGATAAATTAAATCTAAGATTAAATTTAAAACAAAAAATAAATTAAATTACGGTAAACTAGAGATTTTTGTTTTATAAGAATTTTTCATATAATATCTTCATTAACAATAATTAAAAATGAGGAATAATTGTTAAGAAAGCAAGTTATAAAAAACAAAAATGAGTAACAAATAAACTAAGATTGTACAAAATTAAAACCCCAATAAAATTATGTCTACTCCAAACAAAAAAATAAAGAATAAAACATAACTGAGTTTGATTAATCATGTTTAAGACAGCAATCAATTAAATTTTAGATTAAAATATTTTATTGGGCTCTCTCTAGAAAATAACTATTTTTTACCGTGAGCGAATTTACTTTCCATTAATATAAATGTTTCAAATATCAAACGTTCTTTTTTGTATTAGAGACGCCATGCTTTTTCATAACATTTCATACAATTTTAAATAGATTATCCAAAAATAGTAGCAAATGAAAATATGTCTTGTATTATAATTTAAATGAGAGACATCATTATAAAATAAATTCTTAAACATGGTAAAACATTTATTCTATAATAAAATCAAGTTGGTTTATTCTTTATTGAAAATACTTAGAAAATTTCCCCAGGAATATTAAACTAGTGGTATTGATCTTTCAAAATCAAAATGTGATTATGCAAGACTTCTTAATTCTAAAAAGGCTAGTTTTTTACTTGAAAGTAGAAATCTTTTTATAAACAGAAAATTACATTTCCAAAATTTATATTTTTATAATAATTTTAAAAATTATACTCCTTTTTTAATTTTGAATAATTTTTAAATTTAGGAATTTATTGATGGTAGATATAATTCTTGAATATAAATTTTTAGTTTTAATTTTACTTTATATATAAATCAGATAGATAACTGCTAAGATAGTTACTATTTGTAGTCTCCTGAATTAGAAGTTCCTGATTCTTATAAATATTTTTAATTATTAGAAACTTGTAAAGTTTCATAAAATCAAAAAGAAAGTTTATTTCTTTTTATAATTTAAGGGTGATGAAATAGGATAAGTATAATTACGATTTTATAAAAATATAGTGATTTTATTTGATAGGTTACAATTATTTAATTTTTATATGCTAGTTGATTGAAAATGTCTAGAATAATTAGTTTAAAATTTCTTCTAATAAGGAAATATTTGTCAATTTAACTACAATTGATTATTTTCACTTTTTTAATTTAATTCACTATCATTATATATTTATGCCTTCATTTTTTATCTTGTGAAAAGAAAAAAGTAAATTAAATTCAAAAACCATTGCACTTTGTGACATCTGCTAGAGATTAAATATTTTCCTCGAAATTGACATCTAATCAATAAGGAATCTTCAAATTTTAATTTATATTTTAATGGTTTTTAATAAAAAAGTTAAAATAATATTTTTATTAAGTATTTACATTCAAATAGGTAACATCTGATATAAAAACACTAAAAACCTTAGAATCTATAAAGCCAAAACCCTTGCTTCCAACAACAAATTTTTAAAACTCTCATCAAATAAATTCTTAACTATATGAAAAATATAAAAAAGCTTTTTCAGGGTCTTTTGGAATAAACCCTTTATAATAAAACAATAATCAAGACTTAATTTTGAGTTCACCTCAAATCAAAACCCCAAAACCCCTTAATGAGGTTATAAGTGCTTTGATTTGTTGGGAATTTGTTAGGGGTTGGGGTTATTAATTAAATGCGATACAAAAATAGCAAGCTTTTGGTATTTATGATGAAGAGTATATAGATTTAGTGTTTAAACTGCGATATGGATATGATACATACAGTGAATAAGTAAACCAGTACTGAACTATAAGTCTATTGCACTGCTCTTAAAGCGAAGTCCATCAACTGTTCGATCCCACTGCCTTATAGCAGTATAACTAAAGCAATAAGAGCTGAATTCTATGCCTAAGAGGAAGTCAAAGTTTCTATAAAAGCATATTACTATCTTATTAATGATAAAACTTTGAAGTATTAGGCTCACTTCTCTCTCGACCAACGAGCTATTATGTTTCACCGCCAGTTCCCTGAGTTGAAGATCTCTGCATAGTCTGTTGCAAACATTTATAAACGAAATGCTATAACTTACAAAGGTGTGAATCGTATCAAGAGAGTGATTGATTTCACTCTTCCATTTTACAACAATAACTTAAATTATATTTATAATTAAATGCAGAGAGCTCATTTGAATAATATTAAGTTTATACATGCTGACGAGGCTGTGTTTACCTTCAACACTTTCATCTAGAAGTCTTGGTATAAGAAGCATAATAATATAGAGGTATATGACTAAAAAGTCAAGGTATAAACAATGGCAATTCTTGGAGGAATTAGCGAGGATGCTGGTTTAGAAACTTATGTTTTCATCCTCGCTCTATTAAGACAGAGCTGTATATTAAGTTCTTAGAGCAGCTGAGAGAGAAGTACCCTGAATAAGAGATTATACTATTCGTTGATAATCTTTAAGTTCATAAGACAAAAGAAACAAGGAAAAGTTATGAACAACTAAGAATAACACCAGTGTTCAACGTGCCGTACAGCCCATAGTTTAATGGAATTGAATTCTACTGGGGTATACTAAAAGGTCATTATAAGAAACTGCTTCTATACCATCTAATGCATGACCTACCTCGATACAGTAGACTTTATTAAAAGCTCAGCGAAGAGAGTAGATAATTTGTTGGCTTAAAAGTGTGCTAAAGAAGGGAGAGTGAATGTATATAAATAAGTTTTGTAGTTAAGTTAATGAATATATAAGTCACATTTAAAATTCTTTAGTTGGAGCTGGCTTCTCTTTCTTTTCTT
>ARYC01001658.1:0-12767 GCA_000711775.1 Oxytricha trifallax
ACGTATCTGGTGAGTTGAGGGATGGTCGTGGTCACTGATCTATTTTGACGTCATTCGACGAATTAACACTCAAATCATGAATTTACAAATAATGGTCTCGTGGTCCCCGTGGTAATGGTCATGGTCACCATAGTCATGGTCATGGTCACGAGGACCACGATGGCAGTGACCGCGTGACCACGTATCTGGTTAGTTGAGGGGTTGTAGTGGTCACTGCTCTATTTTGACGATATTCGACTAATAAACACTAAAATCATGCATTTTCAAGTGATCATCACGTGGTCACGTGAGTTTTGTCATGGTCACCATGGTAACGGTCATGGTCACGAGGATCATGAATCCGGTGAGTTGAGGGGTTGTAGTGGTTACTGCTCTATTTTTACGAAATTCGACCTAATTAACACTCAAATCATGCATTTACAAATGATGGTCACGTGGTCACCGTGGTCATGGTAATGGTCACCATGGTCACGGTCATGGTCACGAGGACCATGTATCTGGTGAATTGAGTGGTGGTAGTGGTCACTGCTCTATTTTGATGTCATTCGATGAATTAACACTCAAATCATGCATTTACAAATGATGATCACGTGGTCACCATGGTCATGGTCACCATGGTAACGGTCATGGTCACGAGGACCATGTATATGGTGAGTTGAGTGGTGGTCGTGGTCACTGCTCTTTTTTGACGTCATTCGACGAATTAACACTGAAATCATGAGTTTTTAATATAGGATGATGCGTGCTATTCCAGAATCTCGGATTCTAGATGTCGAATATAGGGATTATAATAACATAGGATTTTGACACTTAATATCAATGACTAACTCTGATGTACGGGAATCCAAACGAGATGTAAATAGAGTATAGTAAGATAGCTGCGAGAAAAAACTTTGGAGGAGCTACATTAGATTCATTGCAGAAAACATCTCAAAAGGCTCCATTTCCCATATGCAGTTTTTCTACAACAATTTTAGTGATCCTGATGCCCTTGTTTTTATTTGCCAAGAACAATAGAAGTTTTCCTACGTACATAAGGTTTTGAAATATCTCGGCGTCGTGGACAAAGAAAGAGTCTCGGTGAAATAGCAACTTGATGATAACGTAAACAAACACAAGCATGGGTTTATAAAAACAAAACAGCTAACTGATATTTAATTCAGAGATCTAGGATACTATGAAATAGCTGATGCTCTGTATTATGAATTCCTAAAGATAGAGTATAAAAAGATTTACTGTGTCTGGCTGTATGGAGCTTCGAACACAAGCAAGAGCACCATCCTTAAAATGATAGATAGAATTTTCAAATGTGATGAACTGATTCCTGGACCAACTCGCTTTCATGATGATGGGAGATCCCTCTATAAGGAGCCTCTAGTACTGTTGATAGATGAGTTTAACAAAGATTAATTTTTAAGAAATCATAACATTCCACAATGAGTAAAAATAGAGTAAGAATCCAAATATAATCAAATAATCGATCACTTATTCACACAATTTTAATATTAAATATTTTAATCTAATTAAACAGCATCTATCTCGAAATTTTGATCATTTCGAGATATGTGCCAAATAAATATAATAAATTACTCAAATATTAAATCTCTATATATTAATGAAATAAAGTTTTTATCAAAATGAAAGTTAATTATTTCTCAATTTTAAAGTTTAATATATAATTAATAAATCATATAGAGATTACTGATTATTTTTAAAAATCTTAGTTTAATTTAGAAATAATTTACTAATATTATTCAATCTTAATTTATATTAAAAATGAAATTTTATTTTGATAAATACTTAATTTCATTAATATAGAGTGATTTAATGTTTGAATAATTAATTATATTTATTTGGCACGTATCTCAAAATGATTAAAATTTCGAGATACGTGCTTTTTAATTAGATTAAAAATATTAATATTAAAATAGCATGAATAAATGATTGATTATTTGATTATATTTTGGATTCTTACTATATTTTTACTCAATGAAGAAGCTGCTTGAGGTCAGGGGATATGCAGTGGACGTGAAATTAGGGGAGATATTGATACTATTCTAGAACTGCTTCACAATCATTACGAACATCTGTACTATACTAGAAATGCTTCACAATCCTGACGAATATCGAGCTCCCTTCGAATAGAATCATGATTTTTTTATAGAAAATAAAGTGAATTGCAAAATGAATTAATTACTATAACAATTTTAATTGTAGTAATTGTAAATCTATATAAAAAATCGTTTCATGTTCTTCTTCATCCTCATCTTCATCGTCGCATCACAAATATTAACTTCTTGTGCCCCTCTCTTAGCGAATTTCTGAACTACCTGTCCTGTCTGATGACGCCTTCAGTCTTACCAGGTGCAACACCTGTAAAAATAAAATTTTAGATAATTTTTTTGTAACTACACTAATCTTGAATGACACAGAGCTCTTTGATCACACATTTTTTCAATTATTAATTTCATCATATAATTTATTAAAACAATTCACTTTATTCAAAAAATATCGCAAATAACTGCAGAGAAAAATGATTGTTTCGAAAGGAGGTGCATCACAGTAACTCCGAGAGTGGAAGGCAAATCAGACAAGCTAGCTTTCCCATTCGATGCCGTAAAATTAGCAAATTACCTTCTAGACAGATCTGAAGAAGAAAGCCTATGGAGCGAAGACTCAAATAACAAACAGTCTGGAGATCAAATCTAAAACAGAATCAGCAACAGAGACACGGAAGCAGAGGATCTTTGATCTGAGTGCCATTTCTGTTTATTTATTTTTTTAAATATATTTATATAAATATTTGCGCAGATAATCAAAGTAAAATTTAAAGATTATATTTTGCTCACTTGCACACAATGTATATAATTAATTAAATAATAATCTATTTAGTTTTGGTTATAATTATTTAAATTTAAAATGTTAATTGCCACTAATTTCTTTCGATGTATTTCTAATTATAAACAGTTTTCCCAAATCAATTGTATTTTATCAATAAAAACATTTATGAATCTTCAAATCATTAACACCATTTATCATTGGTGTTTTATGGCTACTTGGAACAGTATTAAATCATTACAGGTAAAGTATAGTTGCAATGATTTATATTGAATCAAATCTCAACAGACTTACATTTGAATAGTTTTAAATTTTAATCACTCTATATCTACCAAAGATCAAGTTAATTGTATTAATAATTAAATTACTATAATTAATTAATCATAAAGGCTATATATTAATATAAATGATACCTTTTACTGCAACTGTTTCATCCAAATCTATTATAATTCTGCATAATAACTCATCAATTCTATATTGATGCTCTCATCACTTTACCATTTCAACAATTACTCAATTAATTTTGATTTATTTGTCATCATCCATCTGAACTTGTCTTGACCAAACATGAACTCTATAATAATTTATTCAATAGAAAAGATATCCCAGAGTAGCTCATTACTTTTTATTTTAAATAAGGATTTATATATTAATTTTGTGTGTTTGCCTTAAAACTTAAGTCATCTAATTTTTGAATCCAAAATTATAAAATACTCAAGAAATCTTCAAAGATTTAGTTTAGCTGAATCAATACATTATCTGGTTTTAAATCTCGATGAACTATATAGATTGAGTGTAACTCTAAAACTGTTTGCAACATTCCCATTATTGAAAGATATAATTAATTATCGTTCACTCTGATCTTTAGTAGTTTCTTGAGAGTCACTTAGTAGGATCTTATTATCAGGGTTAAATTATTGTAGTACATCTTCACTCCAAATAATATATCTTGATATATTAAATTCAGGTGTTTCAAATACTTTGAGTAGATAAATTTAGTCCAAAGATCATTTACTAACAATTTATTTTGGTTTACCTAATCTAGTCTATATGTGGTGTAGGTTTTATTTTATTCTTTAAAGTTAGGGTCTTGAGGTGACGAATCATAAATTATTAAATAATATTCGATTAAGTCTTGAACCACAACTTTCATTTAAGTTTTTCTTAATTCTAATTGTCAATCTAATAATATTTTTATTATTAATTTTAATTTCCAGTTAAATATTATTCTTCAATCATTTATTAATCATTCTCATCAGGAACTAGAAGTTATTTTTCTTAAACTTTTTTTTATCTAATATTATAAAAGTAGTCAGTTATTTAATTATTTTATTATTTTATTTGATTTTGCAAGACTTAAACTATATTATTTATATTTATATTCTTGATAACTATTGATTTACATCTACAAGTTGTTTGTAATGTTATATTCACAAAAATTCAAACACATTTAAGTTATTGGATACATATTTACTAAACAAAAACTCATTTTTATGATGCAAAAATAACAAACATAGCAAAACTCTTGACAGTTTGTTCAATTGAATTTTAAAGAATTAATATTTATAGAACAAGTACAGATTTACCCTCACAGTTTTTTGTTGGTAGAAATAGATTAATTTTGGAAATAATGAAAATATAAATGTCATCAAATTAATCAATGACAGTTAGTTTTTGAGTAATTATAATCGCGTTTTCTCACCGCATAATTTAGGACATTTTGTAAATAATTAAAAACTATTTTATAATTATCAATTTATTATCAGTTGTTTTATATTTCATGTTTTTTTATTCCCAATCTTTTGTATTTTATCAATATTATTAATTTGTATATTCTAAATCAATTCTACTTTAGCCTAGACTTAAAATAGTCGACTTGGTTATAGATTTATTTTAGTATATACGGTATCATACTAATTGTTCGAATTTTACAAGCTAATATCAACATCGCAGTTTTAATTTTCTATATTATTAAAAATTGAATACTTCGCTGTTTCATTCAGATATTAAAATAAATATAAGTTAAATTAGAAGTTATCAATTGAAATATTGGAGAATTACTTACTTATATTGATAAATTTAAATGAGTAAGTCTTTAGCATCTTGGTTACTATTTCTCTTTAGTTGTGTTTCACAGTTCCATTTAAATTTTAATCTAGACCAATTATAAATCAATTATTTTATTTATTACATTTAAACAATTCTTTAATTTTAAAGATTTATGGTCAATATAAATTATATCAAATTTGTAAATAGGTAAATTAAAATTTAATAATAAAAAATGGAAAAACACTTAATATTTTAAAATTAAAATCGACAATAACCAATTGAATATTGTCATTTAATTTTTTAATCAAATATAACTAATCTCCCAATTAAAATGAAAATTTTTTTAAAAAAATTGGTTGTTGTAAGCTTTCAAAAATTAAATATATAGGAAAACTGAAAAATTTAGAAATCATTGAAATAAACTTTAGATTAATGAAAATAAACCAATTTTTATCAGTGAACATTTTGTAAAATATAATATATTAAAGATCAGTAAATTCAATCATTTCTCATAATAATTAAAAAAAAGAAAACTGTCTTCTTGAAAATTGAGGCATAATCATAACCTCGGAATAGCCTTGATAATTGACAAGATACATAACTTAAACAAATAAAGAAAGTAAAATACGAAAAATAATGAAGCAAAACCGATACCAAAATAAACTAAATAAAAATATATTTATCATAGATTCCCGTGTCCATTAACATCAATGATATTGTGAGATTACACGCTGATTAGAAATTACGTAGAAATAAAAAGGTATCGTGAAACTAATTAATTTTAAATTTAAAGATTATATTTTATTCTTAAAAATATTATTATTGATAATGAATTTAAAAGAAAAAATATAAATTTATAATAGATCATAGAAACAAATTGAGAAAAAGGAATTTAAATAGGTGATCTATTATGATTTCCTAATAAAATTAAATCTTAAATCATGAATATTTAAGCGATAATCACTGTGGTCATGGTAATTGTCAAGATAACTACTAAATCAATTATCAAAAATAAGAATTATTCGTATATTGTAGAAATCTATAATTTACAATAATATTAATTAGTATTAAGATCATAAATTTAAGCTATTTAAATATTTATACTCAGCCAATCAATAATTTTAATTAAATACTTCAAAAATAAAATGTTTGATTCTTATTATAATCTTTATATTACCATTTTATTTATATATTGTTTGATAATTTATAATTATATTTATAATGATTTAAATTAAAACAAGTTTAGTAAAAAATGTTTGAATATATATTAAGTCAACTATATTTACAATGGAAGTTAATAAACAAATAGTTCTGTTCTACATTTTATTTCTGATCGTGAATTCTCAATATACCAAGTTTTATATAGTTCATGTAAAATATGCAACTAAATTTATTATCAAAATAAAGTCAGTCAAAATTATATTAAATTTACTGACTTTTTAAATATTTCATTCATTAATTTATTCAAATATGAAAAAGTGAGTTAAAATATAATAAGATGAAGTTAAATAAACAAGTTTAAACATATGTTAATCAGAAATTTCAAATAATTCGGCAAAAGTAGCAAATTTTTCTTTCTTTTGACCCACTTTTATTACTAACACAATAATTATAAAAATATAAAAAATATAATTAAAAAATTTTCTTTTCCTATTTTAATTATAAATATTTATTTCTTTAAATCGCTAATTCAACAAAAAAAAGTTGATCAATCATACTTACTCGGGTTATCAAGTAATTTATGAGTCATGGGGTGGTCGTGGTCAATGAACTTTTTATACGTCATTCATGGCATAAAATAGACAATCTTTATTTGCTATAATCAAAGATGAGAAGCATTTTAATGTTATAGAATAGTAATAAATCATGTTTTAATGATAAAATGTAGAAATATTGAAGAATGGTATATAAAAATGACTAACTTCAATAAATGTGAGAATTAATATTGATAAGCCTGACTTCTGGCTCCGAAAATATAATCTACCTGATTCCTGACTTCGGCAAAAATTCTTCTAACCATGAATTAAAAGTAATTTTAGAAGGCCATAATATTATAATTTATAATTAAACAAATTTGAGCTTTTCTATTAGGTAACTTTCCAATGAGTTTTCGATTTTATTGTAGGAGTACATTCGAAATTGAGATATTAATATCTATTAAATCAAATAATGGCAGTTAAAGTTGGCCAATTTAAACTGGTTTTGCACATTCGATAGAGAACACAAAATTATTTGGACTATACTATTTCGGTACTATTTTATAGCATACCTTGAGTAGGTTAAATTGAATCTAATTAACATCTCTATATTCATAAAATATACCCTCACATTAAAATCAAGTATTTTCTCTTCAGGGATGCGATAAAATAGTTCGACAATTGAAAAAGTCAGCTAATTTTTAATTCTCTATCGAAAGAGCTAAATTGACCAACTTTAACTGCCACTAATTTGATTTAATATAAATTGATTAAAATATTAATTTGTGAAATTCGAATGTATTTATTCAATATTAATAAATATTGCTGATCTTAAGTTCAAGATTAAAAATCAAATGATGGAAGGAAAAGTAAAACAAACTTTAAGAAGAAGACGACTACCCGTGTAAATAGAAAACGAAGAATCAAAACAAAAATCCCAGAAAGGAATCCAAGACTATTTTGAATTATCAAAATAATCCCAATCTAATCAAATCCAGAAAGACCTTAATATTCTAGAGATTAATAATAATAGTTATAGAAACTTGAATTGATTTTCTACCAATAGGCAGCTTCACTTTTATAACCTAGTGAGATGGGTTTAAAGGAATGAACGATTTGTGCAGAACAAGGGCAGCAAAAAGAGAACTAGAACTGATATACTTATCAAGCAGCAAACAGCAGTGTTTGAAATTAAAGTTTGATTGCAGAATATGAAAGGTGGAATCTAAGCTGAAGTAAGATTTAATGTTTGAAATAAATAAAGGACAAGAAACTAGACTTCATCACTCACCCACGTTAAAAAAAGATTATTGAGAATAATATGAATCATTAGTAAAAAATTAACGCAGACATAACTTTTAAGAAACTGAGGGATTCTAACCCTATATAGTGGTAAATATTAGAATAAAACAGTAAAGCATTAAAATAATTTTGATATAGAAAATACCAAATATGAAGGGTTACCCGCTACACATTATCACACTATATATACCACTTACTAAAATGAAGAAGTCAAGAAAATACAAAATAGAGTAAAACTCATAATTAGATTGATAAAACATGAATACGACAACCAGAAAATATATATTAATAAGTGACTTCAACTTCATATAAAAGAATTTAGCAACAACTTAGAAAAAAAGGGTTATAAGAGTCAATACCCAAATAACTTGAGACCCACTCAAAAGGCAATCAACTTGACAAGATACTCTTTATTGTAGAGAAGGTGGAATGTGAATTAGACAAGCTTAAAATAACATATCACAAATTACTATAAGTAAAACTAAAGATTAAACCATATAGAACGATCTAAAGATGATATACAAAGAAAAACCAATCAGAATAACAGACGTTTGGAAGCAAAATTAGAAAACTAGAAGAAAAGACTTATAAATACCGATAAGAAAATGCTTTGAAATTTAAAAAAAAAAAACATAGCATAACGAAAATTTTTACTTATTATCACTATAATAGGCTGTTGGGAATAACATACCAAGCAACAACATCATATACTAGAATACGAAAGTTCAAGGAAAGAAGCTATCAGAGACATTGAATTTTTCCTGGGAACAAATGAACCCAATGGTCTTCTTACCTAGTGGAAAGACTGAAAAAAAACTATAAGCAAAAACGTTTAACCAATGGATTAAAAATTATTGATTAAAGGAGCTTACCAGGGGAATAAATTTAAAAAGTGATATTAGATTGATGCAATAAAGTCTTCAAAGATGACAGAAATCAAACTAGTCGAAGGATAGAATTAAGTAAGGAGACGCAGTGATTCAGGATGAGTCGATTTCTCCAAATTATGCAAAGAACAGTATGTTGAAAAACGCATAGCAGGATGCAGTTTTAAGAATGCCATAAATTAAGATAGTTTCGATAAAAAATGCTGGCAAATAGATGATAAGTTCAGGAAGATGGTGAGTAGTTATTTAGTTAGTTAGTTAGTTAGTTAATTATTTTTTAGCATTTAAATTAATTCTGGAGATACGAAATCAATCCAGTAAGATAATGCAAACATATTAAATATTAGGAACTATGTCTCAAACCGGTTTGTCAGCATGGTTGTTGGTGTGCACAAAATGGTGAATATAAAAATAACTGAAAGAATAAAAAAAGGTTGTTCCCCTAATAATTTAAAGAAGGAAGATTTATCCTTTTGAGAAAAAATTAAGGAGAGCAATACCCCGAAATCAGAAATACAAGGCCTATCGTTATTGTAACACTCAAGCAGAATTATTAAAAAAGAAATAGAGACCAGGATATAGGAAAAAAGGGATTTAGAATTGACAGTAAACTACTTAAATAGGTTCAAAAAAATAAGAGCACACTCCTGAACCTTATTGGATTATCAATTTCATTGAAGAATCATTAGAGATCAAGCTAATAAAAGCATTAATTTAAGCACAATTAAATAATTATAAAATTTAATAACAATGAGACCAACAGAAATTATTCCGTAGAATATAAAAAAATGCAATTCTATTGTTGAGATATTAGACAACCTTACCATAAGAAGATTCAAAAGTGTTCTTGTCGTACTCATAAATTTCAAAAATAATGAAATTATTTTCAAAATCAAAAATTAGAAAAGTGCCTTGAAACTCTTGAAAAAGGTTCAAATAAATAAAAAAGAGCTTTCACAAAAATAGATTAATTAAAAAATGAATAAGTTGATTATTTGACTACATAACGGCAGTTGTAATGTTCATTACATCTTTCACTTCAACAGAGAGTAAACACGTTTCAATGAGGATTCCCTAATTTTCAAATGAGTCGAAGCAAATTAAGCAGAATTTTTGAATAATTAGGCATTACATAGAAGCAAGTTAAAAGTGATATCATCTCTCAAACACTAAACTAAATTTAAAAATAAAGATTTTAATAGTTCAAGGTAGTTATCAAACTATGGGATGATAATTAGAAAATAATTTATATTGATGAAATATAATTCAAGCCTCACTCTTAAAGGTTTAGGGCTTGGTGTCAATAATATGATAACATATTTCTTGAATAATAAGGAATAAATTTCTAAACAATAGCTGTTATAGTTTGCATTAGCTAAGAATAAGGAATCGAGTATTATTATACTCAATATAAATCAATTAAAAAACAAGACTTAATTTCGGCCCTTCAAGATCTTAACTTTTACAACTAAAACTAAAAGATAACTTTGTTTATGGAAAACTTAAAGCTTCATAAATCAAAAGATGTTCAATAATTAATAAACTAAAATAAATGACAAATACTATATAATGCACCTTATTCATCGTAATTTCATGGAATTGAAGAGGTATTTTCGTTAGTTAAGAGAACATATAAAAAAGAAATTTAAAGGTTAAACTTTAAAATGACAAATAGAAAACATTTATAAATAATTAACAAGTGCATTGAGAGTATTGACTCCAAAACTATCAAATTATTAATAAAAGATAAATATAATGAATGAAGAATTATATTGATGACTACTTTTTTATCTAATTAACAGATTCATTAATTTAATTTATTCATAATTAATTTTGGGGGGGAAGTTTCCTGCCCTAAAATTTTATATGCACCCAAGGGGGGAAGTTTCCTGCCCCCAAAAAGGTAGTTTCCTGCCCCATACATAAAAATATGTAATTTTTATAATTTTCAAAGAATCTTTATCATCAATTATGATGTAGTTTTTTTTAAATATAGCTTCAAATATCATTTCTAACTTGATAATCAATTTAAAATTTAATGAAAATTACATTAATTAATAAAGAAAACACTTATTTTAGCCTTGTCAGTAATATATAATTTGATAAAGAATAGTTATGTACCTTGAAAATTATATAATAATAAATGTTGTATAGTACATGGTTATGGTAATTGAAATTTAAATTTATTTGTTTCTATTAAATTTATTGCAAAAACATAAAATCTAATGTTGGGGGCAGGAAAATGTCTGGGGGCAGGAAACTTCCCCCCCCCTTAATTTTAATAAAATATTATACTTAAATTTCTTTTTATCAGTATTAGATACACCTTCCAAAGATTTATTAACTTATAATTTGAATTCTTCCTATCCTTGAATCTCAAATTTTTATTAAATTTCAAAAACCTTTCATTTTTTGGTTTGCTGACGTCTTGCTCTGGACTAAACTTTTAGCATGCCTAATCCTTTCTCTCGAGACCCTAAGTAATTAAAATTAAATGTAAATTTAGTCTTACTTAGAAATAAGGTTCTTAATTTATTGCATATAAAATTTATTATTTTATTGCAATAGCATCTTATTGATCATAATCAACTTAATGTATATTTCTCGATATATTCTACCTGCTATTAATTATTATAAATATTCTGGGGCAAAGGTCCCCACAATTTTGGAAAAAATCTGTCTGGTAAGACTTTTTAGTCGTCATAGTAATTTAAATGTCTTTTAATGTTAATATCTTAGATGACTTCATCTAATATATTGTTAAGTTAACTTCAGGATATCGTGGTACATTCACTGCTTGTGGTACCAGATGAAATTTTTAGAGCTGGCTACTATTGCATTGCTTGGATGACAACCATTTTTCTGTCAGGCTCAGGAAGCCAAAATTTTATTTAGAATTAGCGATAAATCTATATAGAATATTAGGGGTGCTTTATGAGAATCCTTAACTAGTGTTTGTGGATAAAACCGCAGTCAAACAATATAGAAGGACATTCTTTAGCTAAGTAGATTTTGCTTAACTCTAGATAGACTTAAGAAGAAAGCTAATGGAAGAGTAAGAATTCAGAGAATGGAATAAGAGAGAGGAGGCTACTTTAAAAAGTTTAACTGGTTTCTACACGAATGATTTATATTATTTATTTGGTTAGACTAAATCAAGACTTTTGACCCCTATAAAAAATTCTTTATAAATCTCATAGTAGTATTATTGTAGCTTTGTAAACATTATCCTTTTAAAAAATGTTTAACAAATTCTACAATTACAATTAATTTTTAAGAAACCTAATCAATCGTCCTTCGAATATAGTTTTCCTTCAAGTACCCTCGAATCAGTGAATTAATTTGCTTACAAAATAAGTTGGTCATTCATTCAAAAATTCTGTTTTGTAATGGTTAATAATCTAAAAGAATTTATTAATTCCAAAGGTTTTTTCATTAATTAAATTTACTTAGCTATTAATTGAATCAATGGACTCAAATAAATTATAACTTTGATATTACCTACTTACTTTTTGAATCCTTAATATCTCTAAATCAAAATGGAAAATAGTAAAACTTCTTTTGGGTGATAAAGCAAAAAAGTATTAGAAATTAAATAAAACTTTTAATTTAATTAAATGATGAAAATATTACCCCTTTTTGAAGTTGAATATAGTGCAAGATCTAAATTACTTCTTATTAAAATTTTATTTTCTTTTAATTTTAACAAAATAGTTATAATATAGACTTTGTAGCTGCGTTTTAATTAATAGTTGAAAGAAATAAAAAAATGCTACCAGAAAATATTTTCAAATGATTGTCCGGCAACAATTAAATGATATAAAATTTTCAGAAATTATTTAAATTAAATTAAGTTTCAATTAATATAATCTCACTCATATATTTAAACTTGGTTCTACTCAAATTCAATAATTATAATGCAACCTGCTACTGAATAATGGAAGAGATTATAAATTAAAAATCCTAAGAATAATTTTCTTGAAGGAATGAAGAA